>NW_010580598.1:45424-89698 GCF_000705375.1 Tinamus guttatus
TGAATGCTGCATCTGATAAGGTGTTCTGCCATTTTTTACTTGTATATGGCACAAGTGCAATGCAATAAATGTTTGGGCACCAATGGATGCACAGTGTGTCTTTCTGGTATTAGCTGGTAATATTGGGGAACAAATGCAGATATATTCTGGGATGAATCCCACAGTCCACCACCTTGCTTGTACAAAAGGAGAATTAATACCCTTTGGGAATATGGGTCATATGATGCATGAGAAAGATCAGTAGTTGTGTAGGATCAGCCTCTGCATACCAGCAGCTTGATGGAGAAGATAAAGTCTCTATAGGAAGGCAAAGAGGAGCAAGAGAGAAATATTGATGAGTGTCAAAGAAATTTGACTTGTGTCTCTAAAAATTATCCCACTCTCTCACACAAGTTAGGTCAGACTAAAACATCTCTGTTCCCAGGAAGTGAGGAAGTTGCCAGAAATGTTGGAAAGTGAGTGTTATTGATTGTTGGCTGTTTAATGGCATGAAATCAACTTTTGCAGGAATGGTTATGAGGATGGACAGACAAAAAGGATCCGGGAAATAAAAGGCAAGGTGTGATAATCTCTAGATTTGTATAGGCAAAAGATGATGTGAAGTTGTGGCAACCTAATTTCACAAGGTAATTTAGTAGATCTTCCCTGGATTTTGCTCAGTCTCTGCTGAGAAAGAGTTTCTGTGTAGACATTTGTAGACTTGTTTCTGCTCCTGGAGAAAAAAGAAGCGTTTCTGGGCATCAGAGGTGGAAGGGAGAGGAGTAAAGTGGTGGGAGAGGCAAGTGTTGCAGAGCGGTGGCTTGGGAACAGGTGGGATATAGAGGTTTTCAGGGATATTACCAATGGAGACCATCAAAAGGTCAGAGGATGACACGTATTCATAGCTTGCCCCTCAGAGAGTTGGCGTGTGGGGTGGCTGCAGCCCTGTGATTGAGGGAGGTCTCTGGTGTCTGCGCTGTGTTGGTCTTTCCCTTTTGCCCTGTGGATTCAGCATAGCAAGGGGATGAAGAGCCTTGTGGTGACACAGTGTGATTTTGGTGGTCTTGAGAATGGATGTCTAATCTCTTTCTTCTTCACTAATCCATTGAGAGGTCTCAGAGCCCATACTGATGCAATTTCCCTGAGCTGACTCCTTGCCCCTGAGCTCTTTCCTAAAACAAGACTTGGTGGCCCCTGATTTGTATATCATATGTTTTGAATCCTTTATGAATTACGGGAAGCTGGGATAACATCCCTGTCCCACCCTGTTCTCCTCCTCTGCTCCTCCCTACTCCAAAAATGCTATGTGCATGGCCAGCAGGGAGGGTGGAGCTGAGACATTGGTTGGAGCCAAGTTCCTGCTCCAAAAAGTAGGACAACCCTTCCTGGAAGTTGCGGTCCCACCATGGTCACACATTTTGACACATCTAAAGATTACCCGCACTGAGTGTGTAGGTCTTTATGTGGGTATTTAAGGGCATTTGAGGCCTGCCTGTGCTGGGAGACTCTCCAGCTGGTCCATTCGCAGGGTGGTGGAGATGCTGGGGCTTGCTGCCTGGCAGTGGGGCTTGCCAAATCTCAACTCTTCCCTGTGGACAGGTGGGGAGAGAGGTGCAGGAGGGGTTGGGGCCCATGTGAGCCACCGGTGAGCAGTGAAGTATTGGTTCCCAGGCCTTCAGCAATTGCAGAAATGGAAAAGGCATGAACTTGTGAGGCTTGGCTGTGTACCGAGGTATTCACAAGGAGCTCTCCTTTGACTGAAGTGATGAAGGAAAAAGACACCAACTTGAAATATGTAAGTTAAACCTTCATTCCCCTCACTAACTGCATTACAGGAGTAAATTCAGCCAGTGCAAAGAGGTTATAGTCTCCAAATCCTTCAATATCTGGTATGTTCAAACATGGCTTAAGTTGCTGGGGTGATATGACTTTCCATCCGTGGAGATAACAGAAGTTATTGCTGGGCCCCTGTGGATCACGTTAACTGCAATGTGTGATACTCTTCAGAAGCAAAGCAAATCAGAGGCCATTCCTTTCAACTGAAATTAAAGGAAGGCTCTGAAATGTTTCAGCCATTTCTCCGGCACCAGGCAAAAAGCTTCTACCTCTGGATGCAGAAACAGAGCCGCTGCAAGCTGGGAAATAATCTTGCTTTCTGTGCTGCATTTGGGGATATTTGGAATCTCTCTGGGGGGCTTTTCTTCTTTCTCCCTTCTACAGCTGCATGGTGATAGGAAGGAGCTTAAGGGGAACTGCTAATGATCTTGCCCAGCCACTGGTAGTTGTCCCATGGAGGACAGAGTGGAGACTTAACCTGGGGGTTTCAGGCAAGCACTACTTTACAGCCAAATCTATCTGTATGGTCTGTAACTGAAGGAAAAAGCACCACAGTGAGAACTGGGGACAGAACGTCTCCAGGAGGTGCTAAATGAAGCTCATGACAGTAGCCCATACTCAGACTTTCAGAAAATAAATGCCTATTTATTTCTGGGTAGCACCAAAAAATGGACGTTATCCTTCCTCTGACAAAAACTTGCATCATTTTCTTGCTGGAGAGGACTCTGATGGGTCTGGAAATGCTGGTGACTCCCTTCTCCTGTCTGTGAGGTCTCCCTGTGCCTGCTGTTGGACTGGAAAGGAAGGCTTGAGGTAGCTGAGGTTTACTTGTTGCCAGTAAATTCAATGCAAATATCTGTGGGCGCGTGCTGCGGCAGGGTAGAAGAAGTGTTAGGAATGAACCAGATGATAGGTCAATTCACAACCCAAGAGGTAAACTGGCTTCTCAAAGACATGATCATCTGAAAACACCCAGGGAAGCATATAGATAGTAGACCAACTGGAACTGAGAGCACCTTCAAAATCACTATGTGATTTTGTTAAAGGATGTGTCAAAGGAGAAACGTTACCAAAGAGGAGAAAGCAATGGAAGGAGGAGGAAGAGAGGGAGAAGTGCTTATAAACAGCACAAAAGGACTCCTATTTTTACTTTACTGATGTCATATTTTTTTTTCATCCTTGCAAATGCAGTGCAATGGTGAAAAGGAATAGGGCAGTGCAAGAAAAGGAGAGAATGAAGGAGCAGAGGGATGCTGTCCATGGCTGTGCAGTTGTTGGGTAAAAGCACAGGTCTAGCAGAATCGCCTCTGAAAGCTTTAGCCTGTTGGCAGCATTGCTAACGCTCACAGACCTACCACCTGCTCTGGGACTAGGGCTCTGAAAGGGCTCAGAGGTGCCAAATCTCCCTACTGAGGCTCTAGTCCTGGCCAGGTTTGTCCTTGCTGCAAGAGGCGGCTGGCCGAGGTGTCAGTTCCCACCGCAGCAGTTGTTGGTTCCTTAGAGCAGGGGGAAGATGAGTTTCCTCAAACCTGAGTGTCCCAGTGTAAATCTCAGGAGTCAGGTATGGGTGAGAGGAGAGCACAGAAAAAGGATGACAAGGTGCGCATAATGCAATATGTCAGATGTCAAAAGGAAACCATAATTTGAGATTTGGTTGTACATCAAATAACATCCTCTCTCTGCTAAGAGATGTTTGTCCTCTCTCCTTTCCTAGGTGAGGGATTTGCAAGGTGGATATCATGAGTATTAAGCTGGGGTAACAGCTACTGCTGATGTGCTTTTTATTTACTTTTAGGTGGATGAAACCTAGGCAGCAGCTTTCAGACAGTGCTCTGGTTGCTGAGTGAGAGCTACTGGGGAGAAGGATGCTCCGTGTTTTGTTCTTTTTTCTGTGTGTGCAGTCCTCTGCCTGGGCAGGAATATGACACCAGAGCGGTGGGCTGGCTCGGGCACAGTGACTATAACACGGGATTGCAGGGAAAGGATCATTTCCAGCTGCAGTTGGGCAATATTGGGAAAGGTTTGGAGAGCTCTGAGCCAGATGTATGTTCAGTAACCATACAGGACAAATTATTTTCCTAGGCAATATCTGGGACTACTGACTATGCACACACATGCAGTAACACACAGTTAAATCAGAGCAAGCAATCTTGGCTTGCCACTTCCAGACAACTGAGAGTTTGTTTTGCAATCTTGGTGTAGCTCCTGCCGCAGAGCTAATACTTCTCTCGAGATAGAAATGAAGTCATTCTAGTTTGCTTTGCAGCATGTAGGAGGATGCAGGACCCAAGCTAGAGAGACTGTGTGCTGGTGACAGGCTGCATGCCACAGGTAGAAGTATTAAAATAGATGGGCAGGTGGGCTGCTGGGAATGAGGTTACATGCTGGTATGGCTGTTCTAGCAATTCTTGTGTTGCAATATGTGATAATTAAGTCTTTTGAAGCTTCAGCGCTGGAGGCCTGTGATTACTTAAAAGATGCTAACCTTAAAAAAAAAGCTAGTAATTTAAAAAAATCCTTTAAGCCATGCAGTAGGTTAGTCTGAGTCTATGTGAGAAGCTCAAAAAACTGTAAAGATGAGAAAAAAGAGCAAACTGACCAGCTAAAAACCCCAGGATTGTAAAGCCAGTCTGCTTTCCCAGGGAAGCCTGGCTCGAAGTCACTTGCAGGCTTGGACATGGCACTGATACTCTGCATATAGCCTCTCACAGGCACGTGCTTTTCCTTCTTTTGCACAGGTGCTTGTCCTCTCTCCCAGGTACATCGATAAAACTTCCCCATGTGTTTGCCCTTCCTTCTCTGACATCCCCAGTATTCTCTTTGTCTGACCATACCTCATCCAAATCCCTACCTGGTTATCTAGCTCCTCCTGGCTGTCTTCCCTTTCCCTCTTAGCTAGCACCACGAAGGGCATTGCCCAGCTCTGCACCCCTCTTTTCAGGGGCAATGTCCTTGGCCATGCTTTTGCTTTTGTTTGCTTATCTTTCCTGCTCTAGTTTTTACAGAAACAAAGAAATGACAAAGAGGAGGCAAGGGAGCTTGCCGAAGTGCCCACACACGAGATGTGTTTTACATTGCATGGCCTGAATATATGCACTGCTGTAGGCCAAAGCTTCACTGTGCTGCTGTCTTGTGCTGATCGCTTTATGGGTGCCACAAACAACAGAGCATGACAATTCATGGCATACCCCAATACCCACCTGGCTCCTGTGGAGCAGAGCTTGGGAGGACAGGACCGTGAGCAGCCTCACTGTCCCTGTCTTGTGCCATGGGAGAATCCATATCCAGCTCATCGCCATCAATTTTAAATAGCCTAGCCCTTGCTGCTATTTATACCCCTGGATAGGATGTACACAGTGTGTTAGCATGGGCTGGATGTATCGGGAGGCTCGCTGCACCCAGGTGACCTCTGTGCCTCTTTAAAAGAAAACTGTAATGGGATATCGTATGGGAAAATGTTGCATAATACATGGCCTTTCAGGTCACAAAAGGCATCTGCTGTGTCTAAACAAATACGGAAAACAGGGTGAAACAAAATAAGTGGCTTATGCCAAGCTGGGGCTGTCATCCAGCCTCTCAGTGTGGCAGGGCAGGACCCCTTGGCAAGGGCCTGAGCTGTGTCCCTGTGATCAGCTGGAGATCCGACCACAAGCAAGCAAGTAGGAAAAAAAATGTGATGTAAATCAGTAGAAGGACAGAAGAAGGAGAAGGTAGCTATAGTGGAGGGAGGGTAAGGTGAAAGAAATGCTGGTACGAAAATACAAAGTCCTGTGATCTCAATCAGAAAAGACAAACCTTGTGGGCCAGTGAGTGCATGGGGAAAACTCCCCAAAAGGCCACCCCAAATCACTGTTGGAAGAAAAGAGCCCAGTCAAAGGGGAAGGAGAAATGGAGAAAGCCAGTGAAGGCTGAGGTTTAGGGCACAGGGGAGGGCAGGAGGTGCCTTGGAAAGGGATTTGGGTTGGGATGGCAATGTGAAACTCGGGTGCAAACACTGCCAAGGAGGGATGGCTGGAGACTGAGGGAAGGTCACCAAAAATGCAAAGCACCCTGTGGCTGTTTTATGCTGGACTCGTATGACCCCTGCCGTTGCTGCACACAGCCTGGAAAAACTGGCTACCAAAACCCACATGTGTTGATGGCAGAAAGATCATTTGGGCTGGCATTTCCTGCAGGAGGTGGCCAAGAGGAGCCGTGGGATGTGGGGAGATGCTGAAGGGCTGAAGAGCTCCTCCAGCTGCTGCCTTCCCCACTGTGAGTATATTCACCTCTCACTACTGCTAGGAAAGTGAGGTGGGAGGGGGGAAGGCAGAAAGAGAAACTTCAGAAGGGAGCTGACGCTCTGGCCAGCCACCGCAGCCACCCTTGCCTGGTTGTGAGGCTTTGAGGGCTGATCTACTCGAATTTGGGGTGCATCAAGGGTGATGTTTAGCTTGCAAGGCTGCTGGCCTGGAGCATGTAGCAGCCATGCACCAAAGGACGGGTCTCACGAGCAAAAGTGATCAGCCCCTGGGCAAAGGTGGCCCAGGGTGGTCCCTTCCTGGTGAGAGCTGGTCCGGGCATGGTGAACCCCGAGGGGGCTTCATGCCCCTCAGGTTGGGGCCAGGCTTAGGCTTTAAAGGGTAGTTTCTTGCTGCCATCTAGTGCCATCTAGACGTAAGCAAAAATGGCAAAAAAAAAAAAAGACGGGCTATCGCAGTGCAGGGCTGCAAACAGGACCCTCAAACCTCCACATAGGTGGCACTGAAATAATTAAATAATTCTTATATATATTGTCATCGTTCTCTCTCTCTCTCTCTCTCTCTTTTTTTTTTCCTGTACCATTCCACAAAATAACTACAGGGAGTTTTAGCATCATAAGAATTATAAGAGAGATTTCATCGAGTAATTAGTCATGAAACAATTTTATCGTTAAACAAGGTTATTTCCAAAGTAGAGACAAAATTTGATTTCTTTTTTTTCGCTCTGTAGTGTTACTGCTCTGGATGAGAGTGGGGTTACTTTGACTTTCTTGCTGTACTGTTTTATAGTTATGTCCTTGTGATGTCTATACTGACACTGCAAAACGTACCTGATAAAAACTTGGCTGTGTGAGTGCTGTTTAAACAGCATGCATTAAAAGAGGGAAAAACTCTTTTTGTTTCAAAGCTCTCAATAGTCTAAGGCTCACCTAGCAACAACTATTAGCTATACGATTATTTTTCTCTATATTAAGTGTAAAGAAGATAAGTGTTGATTGGTTGTGTCAATATATATCGTAGTTGGAGATTTTTCAGACGCCAGGATTTAGTACATCTTAGTTTTTCAAACTGGACTCTTTCCAAACTTCCAGTTGATGTGACAGGAAGATTTCTAGAGATCAAAGGGAGAAAGTCATATGGTTTTTGATTAGGCCAAGATTTCACCATAACCTTGGAAATCCACTTATTAACTCTTAAATAACAACAAAATCAAGATTTTTTCTTTTTTTTTAACTTTGGGAACATTTGTGAAAAGTTTACTGGGTCTTACTCATCTGTACTGCTGCTGTGGCCTCTTCATTGCAGAACAGACATGATACAGGTAAACAAAACTTTGTCCCGAACCCCTAAACATTCTCAGTAAAGCTACCATCATCTTTGCATCCTGTTAGCACCTAGCAGTCTTCCTCCCTGCTTCCAAATGGTGGTTTTCAACAGCAGGGATGGAAATATAGTATTGTAACACCACTTTTCTTTAAGTGCCCCTTTTCTTTGTCCCTTTCCTACCCTGAAACATCCCAGGGAGCCCCACAATGAGGACTGTAGCTGCTGAAAGCAAGAGGCCTGGAAGTACTGCAGGTATCCCGTTACCGCTGCTCTGGCCTCTCTCTCATTCCCTGGCACCTGTGGGAGCCGTGGTGCCAGTGGTGATAAATCATTTCTGCTTCCTCTGTCCTTGGGGGCAGCCACAGTAATTACTTGGAGTGACCCCTGCTTCCAACCATTATGAAAACCTTGCTATAATCCCAGAAGATCTTCAGTCTTTGAGAGGATGTAAACTGCTGGCACTAAGGGCAGCATTTAAAGCCAAAAAGGAGTGTAATGCTCAAACTACTGCACTGCAACTTGTGTATTTTTAAAACAAGGTTAATGATCCCTTGTTAAAAAAAGGGGGAAAAAAAAGCTCCATGGTCTTAAAGGTGGTAGTGATTGTCTGTTTATTCATCTGTGTTTTAGAGACTATTTTTCACAAACTGGTGATGATGGTCTCCTTCACTGGAGTCTAGAGGTTTGCTTCAACACAAGCTTAGTGATGTGTGTGTGATCTGTGAGAGCTGGGATCACAATTTGGTGGAAATGGGAGTCTGGAGCCAGGCAGCCTAATAAGAAGGCAGGGGCATAAGGCCTTCCTTCTCTGAAGGTGAATCTATCTCTTGCCGTGGCAGGTTTGCTGTGCATTTTTAACACTAGGGAGGTACAAAATCATAGAGATGCAAAGTCAAAAAGATCCTGGAGGTTGACAGGCTACTTTTGGGTGGTGAAAGTCCCATTAAAAGGAGAATTGCCGGCGTGCTTTCTCCAGAGAGCAGTGCGCTTCAACAAGGTGAATGGCTGTCCTACCATTCCACCCATTACAGCATAGAAAAGGCTGCTTTTCATGGGGCACTACCCAAATACTGCACACACACATGCTGCACCTCCAAAAGAGAAACAGGGTGCAGTCTGAAATGGGGTACAGTTTAACTGCTGGGAGCCAGGGAACATGATGAACCCTCCATCATTTGGAATTGCCAAATCAACATGAGATGGCTTAATTGAAGCTATAATGTAGGTTAACCATAAGTGACTGGGCTCACTTCATAGCTCAGTCCAGTCTCTGGCTGGAGATCAGTCAGCTACCCTGAGCGCCCAGGAAAAGTGTCCTGGTATTTTGACAAATAGAATAGCACCAAACGAAATAAAACCTTCAGAATTCCCCATGCAAAAAACCAGTCAGGAAAATGCTCTACATTACTTGAATGACATGCAGAAAACTCTGTGTGCATGCTTTGGAGTATGTGTGTGCACATGTAAGTACACGGGTAACCTATAATCCCCTGAAATTACTCTAATTAAGTGGCTGAGTTAAATACTACATTCCCTTAGCTTTGTCCTGAGCAGGTGGCAGAAAATACAGACTGGCTAAGAAACCCAAGCTAGATCGTTCAAGGGAGCATCTTCGTTGTGTAAAACCTAAACCTTCCATGCTGAGTGTTGATGCTAAGAGAGGCAGCTCACACGCTGAAAGTTTCTGCCTATCATTTATTATAATTTGTGTTGGAAAAATAAAAAGCTTGATTTAAAAGTGTGCAATTTTTTTGATGTGTGGTAGCTGGAGGAGTGAGGTGGACTGAGGGTGACCTTCTCTAGAGGGATCGGTGCGCTATGACCTCTAGTGGTGGATAGATGCAGAAAGAATAGACCTGACTGCTTGTTGTAGATGTGGTGAATTTAATTCGTGCCAGAGCATTCACACAACGCAAAGCCCAGCTTCTCTCTGTCTGCTAGACCGTGGTCCTCTTAAATGTCAGAATTCCTATATTGACAATAACATTTCATCGAGGATTTATGACTTCTTCACTTCACAGGTCTGAAGTAACGCTCAGTTTCATGCATGTGTGAATGATGCAGCCCTTGTAATCCTCCCTTTCTTCCAGTGTCCTCAAGGTAGAAGGTAATGGTTGTTTGCCATCAAGTTTGTCTTTGATCCAGTAGTTCTTGTGGCAAGGAAAGGGAGACAAATTCCTAAAGCAGTGATCCTAACCCCGTTGGCGGTAGTTACTGAATTCTCCACATTCTGCCCTAAAACATGTCTTCTATCTTCTATCATATAGCTAAATAATACATATATTTATATTAAATGTATAGATGTTTATAAATATTATATTTATAGATATTCATAATCACTTTATGTTTACTCATTTTATTATTGGGATGCCTCAAAATGTCATTCTCACATTGACACACATGGGTATTCATTTGGTGTGGAAAGTATTTTGAACTCCATAACACCTTTGCTGATTCACAGTCATAGACAGTCTCAAGAAGTTCTGGGTGCCTTGCTGCAGTGTTGGTCTCTGCTACCTAGAATGAAGGTTCCTCCATGGACCCAAACTTCTGTTTTTTCTCCCTTTGGGAATCCTTTTTGCTGTTTTCTCTTCATCACTTCTTGGTGCATGCTAGGGTTGACATGAACAAATGTCATGACTGATCTGCTGCTTTTTCTGCTGTAGTGATACAGTATCTTCTTGCCTTTGCCCTTGCCTTCTATCATCTCATATTCACATCAGGTGTGCTTAGACTGAGCCATAATACTGTGTCTCCTTTTCCTTCACATACATTTTGCTCCCTTAGGAGACCATCCACAAAGACTTTTTCTGAAAACAGCATTTCTATTTTGCATGTACCAGAGATGCACAGCTTGTATCAGACGCTGCAGACTGAGGCTGTATTCCTAAAATACAGCTTGAGAGGTCTGTAAGTTAATGCGGACGTCTCTCAACACTCTTTGGCAGTGCTGCTGCCTGCCAGCCATATATTCTGACCAGAACTTTTGGGCTACCTGTCCTGGGTCTGTAATGCAAGGGAGGCAAGTCAGAAGTTTTATTTCAGCTCTAACAGACATGTTGCTACTGCTGCTGGCATGGTAAGTGGCTGCTTGCTTGAAATGAAGTTTGGGAAGCTTGCTGCGCTGAAAGTGACAAATACAGGTCATTATATTCTTGGCAAAGCTGGCCATATTTTGTATGGGTCCCTGAATCTGTAGAAAAGCAATTCCACTGTGGTAGTCACTGACAATGAATGAATGTGAGCAGCTTTTCAAAGGAGCAGAGTAGCTGCAGAGCACTGAGCAGAGAAAATAAATCTTCCATCTTAAATGACCATCCCTGAATATTTGGTTGCGATGCAGACAACGAGGCCTGGAACAGACCTCATGAGGTTGCCTCCTGTTCTCTGCTTGCCCCGAAGAAGGGTCAGCTTCTCCAAAGCTGTTCCTGCCAGAGGCTTGTATAATCCCTCCTAAGGGGAGTGAAGATCCCCCTGCTTTGCCTAGGCCAGCTTTGCCTGATCCTGTGCCAGCTGCCCTCATTGGGATGTTCCTGTGGTGGGATTCGTCTTGGCCAATATCTCACTTGCTCCTCTGAATGAGTTGTGCAGCTTCCACAGCGGCAGTGGAGACCTAGTTTCTGCATTCAGTGGAGCTGAGTGTGAAATTCATCTGTAGTCATCTATGAAGCATAAAATGAATCTTCACCCTAATCTTCACTGACTGTACTGATAGTGACTTGCTCAGCTGAAAATGCTTACAGTTTAGACACCTGTGTTTTTATCAGACTAAGCCCACACCTACTGTTTAACCTGAATTTTTCTCACTGACATGAAAGGAATAGTATGACTATTCCTTTTCCTGGACATTAAAAACTGATTTTTGCTTTGATAAAAATCTAGTTTTTGAAAACTGTTTTCACTGCTTTCAATCTTCTTTTCTCTCCTCCAAAACCAGCCATTATTTAGTCTCTTTTTTTTTCCTTCTCACAAGCAATGCCTTCTAGACCTCTGATAGTTCCTGTAGTTCTATGAAAAACACTTACCTATTAGTCGTCACCTTCCTTAAGGTATAATGGGCAAAACTGGAGATGATACTCCAGCTCAGGCCTTACTCATATTCAGCAAAAGGAAGAAATCCCTATGTTCAGAAGCAGAGATTTTTCTTTACATTTCCTCTGTTTCTTTCTAAAATTGATCCTTTCAGAGTCTCCAGAAAATGAACAGTGCTCTTTCATACATTCCTTTCTCCAAAAAATGCTTGGAAGCTTCAATATACCTCACTTCTGTATGTATTAAATTATTATTGATCCCTCCATTCTGGCCCTTCTGGGATGCACACAGGGGCAGTAGGTGCACACACACAGTTACACAATGCTCAGGAACTATACTTGTGTGTATAATGACTGTATACACTGGAATAATGCACTGGAATTGCTCACTGGAACCTGTTTTGCCTAGCAGCTGTGCTGAAGTCTTTCCATTTCCTCCCTCCTCCTGGCCAGAATGTGTCTTTGCATTCTGGCACCCTGGGCCATACACAATTAGCACTGTGTAAAGCTCTAAATAGTCTCGGCCCAGGCAAACTGTGTGTTCATCTGTACTCTTGTGATCATTCACTGATCTTCACTAATGGAAGAGGGCTACTTACTAACAGGGTATTTTCCTGGCTTTGAAATTTGGAAAGTTTTGTTATCTTTCTCAACGATAAACTTCTGAAATGTTCCTCCATTTTCCTTCTGTGCAGGCTCAGCCAATGGATTTTCAAGAATAATTTACTTTCCGGATATTTAACGATTTTATTTAAAGAGGGTAGAATTTTGTTTGATGTGGATGAAGAAAAACTTTGTATGATTATCAATTGATGAAATGTATTGATACGTAAAATAGGTGTTTCCAGGTAGTTTTAACCGAATAACAGATAAACTTAAGAATTGTTAAAAGAATGCAGGATTTGGGTTTCCCCTTACCACAAACTGACAAGTACTTCTACTTGACAGAGGGTAGCCAAAACATGAGTATCCTTCTGTGCTTTTGCATGTCTGCTCATCTTCCCTGCTTCTTCAAGCATAGAAATTAAAATTTTAATAATCCCAGAGCCATATCTATGTCAAGATTTGTCTCTGCAAAAGAGGAAAGGATGGAGATAAACTGAATGTAGAAGGTATTTTGAATGAAAACAACCATGGAACAATAGAATTGCTGTTCTGAGAAAAGAAAGCAGTGAAGGCAGCAGAAAAAGGGTAATGAACTTCAAAAAGCAGACACCAACAAGCTTGGGAAGCAGGTAAATGTGAGTCTTCTGGGAAGATAATCCTGAAGATAAATGAACTGTCTGTTATTGAAACTGCCGTTAACAAAAGCAGAGTGGTAAACTATCCTGATGTGAAATAAGATAGGAAACTGAGCAGGAGAGCAGAATGTAGCTGCATCAGGAGCCAAGACCTAGAAATCAAAGGGAATTATGTGATACACATTACTGACAGTGACTACAACAAAAGTATGCTGGGGTACAATGAGAAAAAAATAACATGCAAAACCAATTAGAAGAGGCCAAGGATATAACTTTTCTATGGATACACTCAATAAAGTATACATGTATAACAATGAAAAAATACAAACAGCAGGTGATGTATGAGGGCTGAAAAAATCAACACTTTCCTGCTTCATCTATTAAGAGTAGCTATCTGGTCAAAATGAAGTAAAAGCAACAAAAGATGTACAGTAAGAAGAAGAAATTGTCTTCAGTAGTCTCAGAAGTCTGATGATAAATTAACTTGATTCCTATCTCTGAAAGAGTGGAGAAAGAAGACTGCGGAAAAGTTTAACCACTTTGCCTAATATCAATGCCTGGAAAGACGCTGAACAAATTATTTAACAGATCTTGTACATACCAAGAAGATTTAAAAAGAGTAAGCAAACAAACCCCCACAAACAGTAAAACAGCCAAGGTGGGCCTATCACAAACGAATCATACTGAAGCAGTTAATTTCCCTTATCTGATGGGATGGCCATTCAAATGGTAAAGAGTAAATCAGTGAATGCATATAAATGTCTTCAGTAATAATCTGGGAACTGTCTTGTGAGTAGCTAGCAATTGTGATCCAGGTAAAATCACCACTGGTTGGTTCTGGAAGTAGAAGTATTCGGAGTGACCTCTGTTTCTTTCTGATGTATCATTCTGGAAGTATCCCCTAATTGGGATATTTCGAATGATTTTCTCCACCCATATCTCAAGTTACATTATTAATTCACTGTATATTTGAACAAATAGCACAATAAACTGAAAAGAATGATATGACCTTGAAAGAATGATATGACTTCAGGCACTGTGAGGCTCTCATTGCTCTGGCCTCAGGTTAAATCAGAAACATGGTTTCTGTCCTAAAAGGGGCACTTCTCAGACTGATAAGACATGGGAGAGAAGTATTCTTCTCCATCGTGTGCTTTAAGAAAGATAAGGACAAAAGATGGCAATGAGAACAGGGTGAGACAAGGCTTAGAAGGCAAGGTAAGGCTCAGAAACACCCAACCAGAGGAAGAAATCTTGAGGAGGAAACACACCGCAAATAGATCTTACTGTGTATGAAAGGGTTTACATATGCAGTGAAGGTCAGCTGAAGTCTCTGTGTCCTGAAGACAGGCTGGGGAGAAATCCGCTGAATTAGTAGCAAAGTAGACTTAGAAGAGACAGTCCCTTGTGGTATCTGCGTTTTTTTTTCCTGTGGTTGCTACTCACCATAAAGCATTCAAAATTTCTTCTCCCCTCAGGAGAGGTTTTGTGTTTCTCTGTCAACTCACCAACAAGGCACAATCAAGTGAGCAGGATGGAGAGTGGCATGATATTACAGACCAAGTCAGTCAGTAAAGCAAACCCTGCAAATTAAATATAAAAATTAGAAAACTAGTATGTATGAAATGACTCCTGCCACATTTATGGTCAGTTTTATGGCTCTGGGCTTTTTCTTCATCTCATGCAGGAAGGAGCTCATTATTCCTTATTAATTAGGTCTTCAGTCACTAATCTGTTATGTACCTTTCCAGCAACTGTTTACAGATAAGTGTTGTAGGATCTAATTGATGGGGGATAATTAGCTCCTCCCTAATTAGGGTGAAGTGTGCTTCTTTTCACTCTGTGGATGATCGCTTATGAATGAAAGGCCACAAATGGAAAGCTCAAGAAGTGCAGCATGTCAGGAACTAATTTACTTAAACTATTTCTGAAAGCTTATTTAATACCCAAATAGTAGGTTTATATACAAGCTTTGTGTAACTGACTTCTGTTTTTAGAAGACGTGCAATTGTCACAGGCTCAGGGTTAACTTTGTAACCCTTTACTGGAGTCTGCACAGACGTTGGGAGCAGCATGTTCATGACTACCAGCAAAAATGATATGTATAACATTTGGAAAGAGATTTTTTTTTTTTTGTCACAGCTTCACCACAAAAAGTTGCTTCAGAGCCGAAAAAGAATATGTTTATGGCAGCCTGCAGCTGAGCAATTGGTATTTTTAGGGGTGCCTTTTTTTTTTTTTAATGTCTATCCCCTGAAACTGAGTAGGAATCTTGTTGTTGGAGAAGAGCTATTCATCATCCTTTAGAAGCTGGTCACTTATTTCCAAATGGACACCATAATTACTGGCTGTTTTTCAAAATGTTTATCAGCAAAGGATCTAGATTGTTCTTTCTATAACATAGCTATCCACTATTGTCATAGTAAGTATCAGTTATGCAACTTCCCCTTCTCTGCTAAAAACTTACCTGCTTCTGACTATAGCCTTCTGTGTGCAAAAAAGAAACCTGTCCTAGACATGGCTGGAGAGCGTCTGGCTCCCCTTCTGCAGGGTAGATATTCACTGCAAAGTCAAAGTGTCAGCTCTTGGAGGTGTTAGACAGCTTTGCAACCAAACCTTTCATAGTTTGCTCCTTTCTAGCTTCAACATGTTACTTGAAATCTTGTTGGAGAAGACACGGAGTTTATGTAATTAAAATTGGTGTGGACTCCTAACGCAATCTGTGTGCAGCTGCAGCCTTTATGTAGATATACTTGTATGGAGAGACACTGATATTTGACCAGGAATCTAACAGGCTGATCAAAAGCCCGTTGAAGCTGATAGAAAGACTCACATTGACCAAAGTTAGAGGTGGAAACACTGAGGGAGCTGCGACTCCTCAGCCGGCAGCCAGGCTGCCCTCGAAGGGTTCCCTGAGGAGTCTTCAGCAGCCTCGTGCAAGAAACTCTTCCTATCCCTGCTCGCCAGGGCTATTTTTGAGGATGGCTGTGATCAGTGGCCCTGCTTCATACAGGGAACATTCAGAGCAGGGGAAAGTGTTAACCACAGAGCATTTCAGGAATTGGCCAAGCAGTACAGAAATGGGGCAAAAAAAGGTAGAGCCTCCAGTGCCAGCCTGGCTCCCAGAGGGAGAGCAGCACAGAGCTGCTCTTAGAGGCTCAGCCTGCAGCATCGGGGACAAAGAGCTAACAGAGCCGCTCACTTGTGCATTTTTACCATGGCTCTTGTCAATATTTGCAAATCTTCTGCCAGGCTTGGCTCCTGAAATCATGTGAAGGTATGAAAATCTCAGCTACCCGCTGAAAAATATGTTAGAGAGAGAGAAAAAAAAAATCCTCTCCTAGTTATGAGGAAAGCCTTGGAACTCAGATCCTTAAGGATTTGAAATCTTGCAAAACAAGAACACAAATCTAAAAGAAACTTGTTCTTCCCAAGATCTAATGAGGTTCAAACCAGCTTTATGTTCTCCTGCAGTGTTAGTGGCCTAAAAATTGTTGAGTGAGATGGCACCTGGGGAGAGAGCAAGGAGGCAGGTGAGCTCAGGATTACCTGGGAATTTCTGACAATGTTCCCCAAAACAGGATATTACTTCAGTGGCAGTGTCCACACTCCCTAGGAGCCTAATACTGTTAATTGGGGAAGAAAGATTTCAGCGTTTCACTACTTGCTACAGCTGAAAATCAAAGAAATTACTTGGGTCTCATTACCAGATGAAGTTAGGATGCCAGTATGAAAGAAAATTATTTTTTTACTCTCAGGCTGCGAGTAATTTGTTTTTCCTAGCTTAGTTTTAAAAGTAGAGAGCAAGCACAGGAGAACACAATAGAATTGCACAAAATATGAGAACAATAGATCCACTTTGATATAGTAAGAGTTTCCATCCTCCTTTTCATCTTTATAACTGTCCCTCTGTATGGTGGAACGAGATTAGAGTGGCAAGCTGAAGATGTGCAGCTGACACATTCAGAAAGCAGGAACAGCCTGAGTCATGAGCTGGTCCTGTCTTGCCTCGTGTGACGACGTGGTGACAAGGAGCTAGACATGCTCCACAAACCTTCCCCTGCCTTGGTCACCTCCCCTGGGTATCAGCACTCAAGCAAGAGCCTTGGCTTGGCTGTCCTCAGCCCTGCAAGATCCTGTGCACCCCAGGGCTGACATGGAGGGTCTTCTTCTCCAGGATCCAGGTCTTGCACCCTTGTACCCCACTGCTTGAGTGTAGAGCTGGGGACAGAGACATAGTCCCAGCCAAGGAGGTGTCAGGCTGCGAATGGGTTTTGAGCAGGACAGGTGGCCCACATGTTTCAGAAACCTTGTCTCCAAAACTGCAAGTTGTGAGCAAACTCCTTGCTTCCAATTTCCTGGATGTTTTCCTCTGAGAGATCTTGCTGTGAGCAGCCTCAATGGTTCTAGGCAATGGCCACTTTCCAGTGGTTTTTTGAAGACAAAGTTCAAATGTTTTTCTTTCCCTTGGAAAGCACAGCTCTGACTAGCTCAGACTAGTTACAAGACGTGCGTTTGCTGAAACAGGATATGCCAGCAGGGATGGCAGCATCAATGTCCCTTCTCCCTCACGCCATTAAAGAGAAATGCAGCTGCCAGCTCAGGTGCCAGAGCCTGGGCAGGACCTAAACAAAAGAGGCGCCCAGGTGGGGTTCTTGTTTTCCTTCTAAATAACTTACTAAGTACTTGGCAAAGCCTCCGGGAGTCTCAGCGGTGAAATGTAAAACCTTCCTGCCCCCTCTAGTCCCCAGACGCGGCTGAGCAAGGGCATGCGACTTTCTGAAGACGACCGAAACCTGCTAATTGGGAAGTGCCATGATCTGCACTCTGCTCTTCTATCCAAATGTCCTTTTTTTTTTTGCCCCCCAGTTTGAGAGTGTGCGGGGGCTTGCTTTATAGCCCGAAAAGAGGCCTGGAATTTCAGTGTTAATTAAAAGGAAAGGGGCACAATATATTCCTTGGCTGAGATTTTGAGGCACTGCTCTATATTTGGTGTTTTTTTGCTGTGTTGTTGCCATGAGCAGTGTCAATGAGTGGAGGTGCCCCAGGCACCACTTATCAGCAACCTGCTGTTATTGGGGAAGTGCTCATGAGTGAGGAAAGGGGGAGCCTGGAGAGGAACTTCTGCAGTGGTCCAACACTTGTAGGTTGATTCATCCTCCAGTATTAGAGCACCCAGGTCTCTGCCCAGGGGGAGGATAGTGCACAGAAGATGCTTCTGGCTGGAGAAGAAGGGTGTGAGGGGTACAGAGCAGCTATGTGGTGCTGTGCACAGCCTGTGACTTGCAGGAGAACAAGCCTGAAAGGGAGAGACAGTGGAAATGTTTCATTTCTAAAGCAACAAAGTGAGATGTTTCTGCATCTTCAGAACACTGAGACTTTTTAAAAATGTCAGACTCAACCTTGCCTCAAGAGCAGGTCCAAATTTAGAGAATACAGGAATTTTGGCACAAAAATGCTTTGTAAAGTCTTTTTGCAAACTGTTCTTCCCTCTCTTCCCCCATCACCCTCACCCCAGCATGGTTGTCCCAAGGAAAGTAATCTGCCCTTCAAGCTAAATCAAGCTGTGTAGATGTTCCTCAGTCATAGTGGTAAGAAGACTTTTCCCCTTCTCTCATCCAATGACAATTACAGAAATTAGCCTGGTTTTGCCAGGTAGGCTAAATGTAATGTAATGACCCAAACCAAAAGTTGAGGTATTTTTTTTTTCCTGATCTCCATAACAATCAAATCTTCAGGAGATAGTATCTTATTCAAAATCCCCATCTCCTGTAGCTTGCACCCTGGCTCAAAACTCTCATTCTCCCTAGTCCTCATAAAGGCTGCAGACCAGAGCACTTGACATGTCTGTGTGTCCCTCTGCACCTGAATCAACTTGTCTGCAACTCCTTCTTGTCACCTCTGCCCTTTGGAACAGAGACCAGCTTCTCCCCTTTTACCCAAGATCACTTTAATTTTTAAAGTGTCTTATATTTATCTTCTTTTAGGAAGATGAGTAGACTTAGCTTTATTCTTGCAACAATCAAAAAAGAAGATAAATCTACCAGTTTCCACAAACTTAATTCAAATGATAATATTGTATGATTTTTTTTCCTGGTTGTTTTAGGAACTCCTACATCTATAGGAAGTGTGCATGCATATTTGACCATCTGACTTAAATTGTGAGTGTTTTTTATGGTAATGGGAAGGAGATCTCAGGTGTTAACATACAACTATGCTTTTGCTGCAGAGAGCACAGCTGTTGCAGGTATGCATCCCACGGCTTTTCAATCGCAACCTCACTAGCTTCTCCTAAAATGAGCACCCCCTCTTTTCTAATGGGGCTTAGATCAAGCCTAATGCATATCTAGTGCAAGTAAAATCTTTTGTCCACTGAAGTCCTTCTCAGCACTATTATAAGCAAGAAGCCTAGACCCGTTGCTGTGCTTCCCTCCCTGGCCTGGGGCAACTTGCAGAATATGGAGAAGCAAGCTCAGAACAGCAGGATGCAAAATAGGTGAGTGATGTGGACATCTGTATGTGCGCGCTACTGCCCTTTAACTACTGCCTGACACGTTAATGAGTGGTGACCCACACAAACTGAGGAAACAAACTGCAAAAGCAGCCTTAGGAGCAGGCGGGGTGCTCCTTTCTTTGGCAGTAGCATATAACTGGCTTGTCTCTAAAGCTTTGTTTTATTTATTTATTTCTAGTGTACGAGGTGCAAATGAAAGGCAAACAATGTGGGTCAGGTGTGATAGTCTTGGATAATTAACAGCTGGAAATAATTACCTGCTACCAGGATGAAGGATGATAGATGGAAGTGAGGAGCAGCTGCCTGGCATCTTCAGCTGGCTGTGATGAGAGGGGATGAGAAATGCCTACAGAAAATGCTTGGAGGGGCTCTAGGGCTGAATCAAAATGTGAGATATTAACAACAAACACTGGTAATGGGTCGTGCTACAGAGGCTCACTGGGGAAAGGCTTCTAGGGATGTTTCTGCCCTTAATGTGAGCTCTTATGCTTCCTTCTTGAAAATGTAATATTAGCCTTAGCTTCCAATAAGACGGACATTTTTCTAATAGACTGGGAGATGCTGCTGTTGCTTCTCTCTTTTTATGAAGGGATGGCGAGTGAAGGTGCTCTGCTGTCTTTCAGAATGGCACAAGGCAGGAGCAAAGCGCTTCCCCTCTGCCCACAAATAAGACTGGGTTCTCCCAGCCATGGGCTCTGCTCAGGGAGGCCAAGGAAAGTGAGTCTATCGTGCTGTGCCTTGGGAACCAGGTTGCCTTGCAGAGCTCTTGCTCCCGGGGAAATCAGGGACAGACTCATTTCGCTAAAGGAGCGCCCGTTGCTGGACGGTACAGGGCTGGGATGTTTCTCTTAGCTGCCAGCTATTTCCTTGCAGATGGGGCTCAGGAACAGGGGAATTGCGGTCAGCAAAATGTGCAAGAATCTCCTCTGCAGCCAGGAGGCCAGCAAAGAGCTCAGGAAACTCTTCCCCTTAAATAGTTAAATGGCTGCTTCTCGACAAGCACAATGTCACATTGAATTTGAAACAGGGAACTTTTTATATTTTCCCCCTGATTGTGCTGGCACCTGGCAGATGCCTATTTACCACAGGCATCAATACACATAGTAATCAAAGGAAATCAGAGGCACAGATTAGCAACAGCTGCAAGTCATTAGTGGCAGCCATGGGAAAGCACAGCTCTGCACCCAACTTCGAAATAACCAATATGAGTATTTCAGAGCACGAGGGTTACCGCAGGGCACGCTGCGAACATGAGAGAGAGCAAACAATTGCCTTGCTTGTCTCTCAAGATAGCTTCTTCCCTTCCCAAAGGCAGCACCGCACGCTCTGTGCTATCAATGAATCAATCACACTTTATTGGTCAATTGAACATTAACTCTTTGGGAGGCACGCGCGTGCCGATCGGAAAAGCCTGGAGTTAGAAGGCAGAGGTTCTACCTTTGTGAATTTCCAGTGCTTCTTTATTTTCTGTGTGCTGCTCTAACTGCTGGTATCTTTGGCATAGTCTTGAAATAAGTAAGAGCTTGGGATCTCTGAGAATCAATGTTAATTTTACAGTAATTACATGTTTCCGCTGGAGCCAGCTAGGAAGGTATCTGGCTAAAAAAAAAAAAAAAAACTATTTGTATATCAGATTCCTTTAATCAATTCATTTTGGACCAGAATAGAGTTCATATTTTATATAAAAACTTGAAGTTGATTGAAATTTCCATTGCAGATTTAGGCAGCTCGGATTTCTATTTTGATCAGTCTCCGGAAAAGCCTATTTTATTTCACAGCATCTCCAAGTCTTGCAGGAGCAGGAAGCTGCTGCCCTATTAATAGAGAGAGCTGCCGTGCCCAAGCCCTACCTGCCCTCCTCCCACGGTGCCATTTCTGTTGCAGCAGCAGCGCCCAGGCTCAGCAAGTGGTCTCAATGACTGGTGGTCCTCACCACACACTTTTGAAGCAGGAAGAAGCTCACAGTACCTTTCTTCTTCCAAATCCAGCCTTTCTGTTTTAAGCCGCTTCTCCCCTCTCCTCCATAATGAATCAAACCCTGACACCTGCAAGAAAATCTCATTGGAAGAAACCAGTTTTCTGCAGCTGGCTGCCTGCATTGCTCATGCCAGATGAGAAGCTTTTCCCTGCCTTGCCCTTGCCTGGTTTTTGGCCATCATCACCGTGACTAGGAGGTGGAAACATGTCACGGGCAGTGTACCACTAAGATGGACAAATTCTGATCTCCAGGACTTCAGGCTACCCTGTCTTTCCTTAGCAGTCAACGCATCATGTGGAGGGGAATGAGAAGGAAAGGATCTGGAGCAAGGAGACTAGATGCAAAGGGCCTAGATGAAAGAGCGGGGAAATGCCTGGGGGGATCTCTAATTGGGACAGGCTGGGAGAAGACAGAAGGACCTCTACAGCAAGGCTGTCCTATCTGGTCCCCAGCATTAAGCCTGGCCCCTCTTAAACCCTGTCTCTCATCCCACCTTCTGAAACCTTCACTTATTCTCTGCTCTCTCCTCCTGTCAAAGACACAGACTGTATTTCCTATCTGCAATCCCAAATCTTGCTTATCAATCCCAGCTTCTTCAAAATTCTCAGGCTTCTTTGCTAATGTTGAAGAGTTGGATTTCGCTTCTGTGGGTACAACACATTAAATTTATGGTAACACAAAAGTGAAATTTATCCTTCTCTCCCAACCCTTAGTCTGGCTCTATGAACAACGTGGAATATGCAACCAGAGCGTTAATGGTAACAAAGGGAAACAGTTTTAAGATGAAGTAAAAGTGAATAGTTTCAAAAGATAAAGCACATTGCAAGTGTTCACATTTCTTGGGTATAAGATGAAAATAAACAGGAAAACAGGGTTGGGAGAGTGTTAGTTCTGCCACTGCCTCACTGCCACAGCTGTTACCCATCCATAAACTAATGTTTTATGATCGCAAAATCCTGTAGTGAGGAAGGTTGGTGGTTGTAATAGGGCCTTCATTTCTATTAGCTATGTGCAGTAGGATACCTCTATGAGTGGTGGACAGCAGAAGCAGAGTGTTTCTGGGAAAAGTCCTAGATAAGTTGTTGCTTTGAAAGGATTTTTTGTTTTGTTCTTAGGTTTAGGAAAGGTAGTAGCAGGTTGCCTCATTCTCTTCTTGCTTTATGCTTTCTTTGTCTCTAGTATTTTCTCCTGATAATTAGGAACAATTGAAGTCACAGTTTTGTGAAAATTATTATTATTTTTTTAATGGAGAAACTTGTTTTATTTGCATGTATCTGTCTTCTATTTTCAACAAGAGTGTTTGGTTGCTTTTATTAAAGAAGTCCAAACTGCATTCATTTAATTCTAATGCCTTCAAGCAAGCTTTTCCTCCCCTGCTTCAGTTCACCGTTGTCCCTTTGATGGGCTCTGCTTACTTGGGCTGCAGGCTGCCCAGGTAATCTGTGCTTTTTTAAACTCTGATATTTCTTCCACCTCCCATTGCAACCTTGGAGGTTTAATCTGGCTCAGTGTAAACTATTAACCTGAAAAAGAAGAAGAAAATCCATGCTTACAATGTAAGAGAGACTTTGTTTTAGGAAGTGGCAAATAGTCTTATACATACTAAACCTGCAGAAAAACAATTTATCTCTTCTTGATATTTCCCTCTTTTCTTTTTGTGCCTAAAATTGCTGCCCAAGCTTACATTGTAAAGAGTATAGCCCATCTCTGAACCATTAGGAGAATCAGTTCTGGTGTTCAGAGAAAGTCTGATGAAAAGCCAGAAAATGATGAGAATGTAAGGAAATGTGATGATGAGGTGAGACACAGTATGCTTAATGCATTCAGTGTATCAAAAACAGGTTGAGGAATGGTTTGATCACTCAGAATAGATACTCATATCTGGAAAACATAGGTACTTTTTCCAGAGCTGCTTCTGTGGAAAAACTAATGGCAGGGGCTTGAAGTTAGATGAGTTTCTTGTTGATAGGAGATAGTCACACATGCAAGAAACAAAGTCTAATGCACAAATACAAGAGCAGCTCAGTAGAGAGGAATTTCACTTGCAGCTTTTAAAAATCAAGTGTATTTATTTCTCTCCCTGTCTCCCCTTCCTTTTGTGAGGTTATATGTGGATGCAGCAATTTCTTCCAGGGAGAAGGATCCCTTCATTCTTCATGGGCCTTCAGGTTTCTCCAGCCGTCATGGCGATGGTGCTGTGATTCCTTTTGGGATACCAGGCTGCAGAACAAGTCACTTGTGCTTCACTAATTCTTGCTGGAAAGGATTTATACCTCCTTGTGTAACTTGTAGAGCACTTTCCCCTGCTCTGATTCTTCTGGACCTGTGAAAGTCCTTGTGAGCTGTCCTTAGTGGCAGAGCTCTGACTGGGGGAATCAGTACTCTGGTGGTGTGGTTGGTCATGCGCTGCTTGTGGCTCAGTCAAAATGATATGTGGGGTCAGGCTGCTGAAGACCTTAAAGGCTTTGTTTGCTTTCCTCTGCAGGATGGGACATGAAGTGCATCTGGGTGACCGGAAAAAGGCAATTCAGCAGTTTAATTTCTCATCATCATAGGGGCTGTCAGACTTGGTTGTGCTATGAGTCCTTCCAGCCCTCTGCTTGGGACATATAAGTGACAGTGTAGGCTCCCAAATCAGTCTTTAAACATTCCTAAAACAGCACTGTGTGAGTAAAATGGAACTGCCTGACACTTAGGAGAAAGTCGTCTTTCACAAAAAGGTGCTATAAGTACCTTTTGTCTGTACTTGGGGAAAAATGAGCATTTTCTGTGAGCTATATAAATATAATACACATAGAATGCATAAAGAAATGGGTTGTGTACAGTACAGTGGAAAAAAATACATATTATCTCTCTTCTGTGATTAACGATTTTTTTTTCTTTTATCTCTGGCATAAAGTTACTTATATACAAAAAGAGAGAAGAAAATACAAAGACAGAATTAGGTAAAAGGCAATGTGCTGTTAAGTGTTTTCAGCACTTAAATTGTTAAATATTTCCCCTGAGTCCGCACTAATGTTAAGCAAAGAATGATGCCTACAGGTATGATAACCTTCTGAAGGAAAATGAGACCTGGATTAGTGCTAAGACATTTTGGTCTGTTCCTCTTTAAAAGTTAAAATCTGAACTTTATCATTGCAATTGCTTTTCTTTTTTCACCGAAGCCCACAGGTAAAAGGATATGCCATGTTCCCACCATTTTAGCTCCTGTTGTGCTTTCAGGGTTGTGCTAAGCACTGATCCTGCTCCTTTTAGCTAAGAACTGAAACCCATCATGAAGCATGAGGATGGGTTTACTTGTATGAGGTCAGTCATACAGGGCTCACTAACTCATTTTCCAAAAAGTGCTTGATGAGGAGCAATGTTCCTCACCCAGCCTAACCTAGTAGAGGCAGCCAGAGTTGGCTGCAGTCAGTCTCCTGAAGAGGAAACTTAGTTTTTTGAGTGTAGATGCAGTGAATAATGTCTAAGTTGGATGGCTAAAATTGCTCTAAGAAGATGCTATGAATACCCTTCTTTATGTAATGTTGGCATCTCTGTTTGCGAGCACGTTGAATGGAGCATCTATACTGCTTTAACTGCTTTTCACTTCTGTCAGGGTGTATGTATATACCCTTTCAGGTCAAGAAAAAATGATTTTGAAGGAATCCCACAGTTAAAGTGACTGGCTGTTCAGGATTTAAAAAAAAAAAAAAAAAAGGATTCCATTTTCCATTCCTGACAGGGATCCTTAAGTCTCCACAAGCATGAATACTCAAAAACCACTATCTTGTTCCTTCCAGGGAGCTGTATTCTCTTTGACAAATCATTGTTTTTCCTTTAAATAAAGCCCTGGGGTGCTTTGCAAGATGCTCTCGGTTCTGATTCAGTGTGCGAGTGTGTATGTGTGTGCAGGGGGATCGAGGCTGTGTTGCACGTAGCCCTAGAGGCCTCATTAAATTGTGATGTGTGGTGTCGCATTTCAAACTAATGCTTCTTGCTGTCCCTAGTTTAAAACTTGATGCAAATGATGAGTAACGATGGTCCAGAAGTTGTCTTGACAAATAATGTGTACAAGCAATGACTGAAATTATGTGAAATGCTCACTCGTTTTATGTCCTTGGCTCTTTGCAGTGGCCTGGCTTCAAGACTGTTGCATTTGAACTTTCTGATGTATAATACATCCCTCGCCCCCTTCAGATACAAAGCATCAGAGTTTAGCAAGCACTTCTGAAAATGCTCTCACTGACTCCTGTGTGACTGGTGGGATATATTTGGTTGTATCTTGACACTCTCATTGCTGTTTTCTCAGGAAACAGATCAGTACTTCTGCGAAGGTCAGCATCTGTTCGTATTCTTTTGGTTAAAAGAAAGACATGCATTGAGAAGGTCAGCAGCTCTCCTAGACCCGCAGGACAGGCAGGATGCTGGCCTCGGTGCTTGGCTATGGTACTTGGCAAACCCGAGCACAGACGGTGGTACCCCTTGGTGTCCGGCAGTTGTGTTTCCTGTCCATCTCAAGATGCACAGCTAATACTGTCACAAGATCCCGGGCTGGCAGCAAGACAACAGCAGATTAAACACAGAGAGAAACAGGCTTTTTTGCTCATTTGTTCACACGAAATTTAGATGAGGCTTGCTAATACCAAGTTAAAATGACCAGCAAAGCAAAACAAAGTGAAAAACACCTTCAGCAAAAATGTTTCTTCATAGCACTGTGGGCCCTGTGAAATAAAACGGATCAGCAGTACTGCAAACCCTGTACAAAACCATATTTACAATAAACTATGTTTTCAAACTTAGTGAAAGCTATATGTGATGCTTTCAGTCTGCTTGACTTGGCTTTGCCACTCTCCTCTGAAAGCCAGAGACTCAAATAAAGGATTGGAACTGTCCAAATGGTGAATATTCAATGTAGCTGTAGGTTAGTGTGGTGGTTGTGTGGTGTGATTTTTATTATTCATTTATTTTATTTTTTCTCTGCATGTAAAAGTGGGGATGCAAAGGGCATTTTCCATAGCAGCAGACTTGTCTTTTTACTTCTATCTAGATTAGATGTTAAACGTCTGGGCCAATGGAATTCTGACATAATTCAGAAAGAACAAGATGTAATGTTAATGAAATGAGCTCAAGTATTGGCAATCAAGTTAATTCACCAGGATTTGTTTGATCAAGTATTACGCTGGTTAGTAAAGAACCCTCCACCTGCACTTTGTCTCTTAAATTTTGTTTGCATAGTTTATGCTTAAGTGGATTTAAGATATCTTCAGAATAATCTTGATGTGATGAGGCTGCCAGAGGATAAGAGCAGTCTTTCCTCATTGGTTCACTCATCCCCAGCTCAGAGAATCACATCTAATTGATACTGTTTCTGCTTTAATTACATATAATTTTTCTGTTTTGCTACCCAGGGAGTCAGGAGAAGAAAACAATATTCTGTCTACATGCAAATCTTGCAATCAACAATTTAAAACCTTTATGCTCCCAAATTTGTTCTTTTTATTTCAAAATGGTCCTTGCAATTTTTCTATGTATGGGTATACCGTCAGTGAAGTTCAGACTTGTGTGCAAGTGCAAGTGTCTGTCTTTCCCTCCCTTTCCCACTGCTCGCTGAGTGGCGGTTTGGGTTGATGCTCAGGGTTGATGTTGGTGTTCCTATGTTTTTTGGAATTGAGATTGCCACAGGCAAAAGCAGTTGTGATCCCTATGCCTGTTTCTGTTGATTTCTTTTCTGTGCTTTCCTGCTCTGCTCTCAACCCAGCACAGGAAGGGCTGTATTTACATGGGTAGGTGCCATGATACAGCTATATGGGAAAGGCATGTTGCTTCTGCTGGCTACGTGAAGGACATGGAGTTTGAAGAGGAAGAATGAATATGGGCATGGAAGGTGGAGAGGGAGAAATAGGTTGTAGTTTGAGAGGAATTGGTACGCCGAGGTGGAAGCCAGTGGGAATTTTCCTGTTGGTTTGGATGGAGGTGGCAAGCATGTTACTTGTGCAGGGTTGCTGGTGTCCCCATTGCCAATGAGGAAAGACATTGTGACAAAAATGCCAAGTATTTTAAAGAAACAATTATTTAAGGGCTTCTCATGGCTGTGCTTTCCTAAGATAAACTTTTCCAGTGCGAAGAAAGCAGTTTGTTCTGGTTGTCTGAAAGAAGGACGTGGTCTTCTGGTTTGACCTGCCCTGCACCTTGGTGCGTGGAGGCAGAAAACCACCAGTCAGAGTAAGAGCAGTGTGCAGGCCTGAAATGTGCCACTGGGTGCCCCATGCGATGTGGACATGTTGCAGGACAAGGATTCCAGGCCCCTTTTTGTGGGAGTGCCCTAACCCTGACAGAAGGGGCATTCTCCTGCCCTGGAGTCTGTAGCATGTCGCATCTTTTTCTTTTTCTTTTTCTTTTTTTTTTCTTTTTTCTTTTTTCTTTTCTGTTTTAAATTCTTACAAACCCATCTGTTTGTACCAAGACTGGTGACTAATGTAGTAGCTCTTATTAGGTCAAAATAGCTGAAATCATGCAGCAATTACACATACGTACATTCACATGCACACAGAAGGGTTGTTTCCCCCTCACCCCTCCTTTTCCCATCTTTGGAACAAAACATTCCCTTACTGTTCACATGGCCAGAGCAGCTGCCCAGCTGGCAGGAGTGGAGATGTGAATGTTGTCAGTGAAAGGATGAGTCACTTTGCAAAAGTTATTTAGGAGGGTCACCCTCCTCTTCTCCTTTCCCCTCCAGCCACTCATCCTTCTGCGTTCATCAGAGGCTGGAATCTTGCATCCTGCTGCTGCCTGGAAAGAGCACAATGAAGGCTTTTCAGGGCGAGAGGACTGTTAATGGGAGTCACAAAATGACTGCCCTCGTGCACGACTAATCTGTTGGTCTCCTACAAAAAAATCTTCTGCCAGTCTTAGAAACATGTGATACCTAAAAACCTTTAAAAATAAATAATAATAATAAAAATAGATGGGAATTGTCCCTACGTGACTGAGGGGGTATGGTTATCAGATGAAAAAGATATAAGAAAAATAAAAAATGATGACACCAGGACACCACAACTTTTATTTCTTATTTTTTATTTTTTTTGGAAATAGGTTACAGAAAAACACCAAGCTGCTTGCTTCTTAGACAAATCATTCTGCTTTGAGCTCTCTGTAGGATGCAGAGCCCCTTCATGTTTTCCCTCTCTTGCTGACCTCTTCTATCCTGTGGACCACCTCCTCCTGAAGGAGCAAACTGAAGCTTGCTGCCTCTCTGAGCTCCTGTTGAGCCAGAAGGCTGCAGGAGCCAAATCTGGCGCCAGCACTGGCTCATTCCCTTAGCAAGACCTTAGCAACGTGCTCCTAGGTCAGTTGTTGGTACCTAGATTGTCACAGGCCAAACAGGTGGCTGATTCCATTTCCTGAGTGGCAAAAGATCAGTCTCCTTCTCTACCCTTTCCACATCCCGTTCGAGTGCCTTAGGACTTGGTGCATCAGAGGCATAGCTATATGTGGTTGAAGTGGGCACCTCCCTCTTGAATCTGCTTAGGTTATAATGAAAAAAGGCATCCTTCTCCTAAAGGACAAGGCAGAAAATTAGTTCTTACGTTTTCAAGACAGCTATTTTTTTTCTCCTTCCTCTTTTGAATTCCAGCTAGTTCTCTTGAAAACAGGATTTTGTAAACCAGGTGCCAGCAGCAGATTTCTTACTTGGTGTGGATTTTTTTTTATATATGTGTAATAAATTCCTTGGGAAAGGGACTGATCTTCTACTGTGTTGGTTGTGCAGCCCTGAGAACAGATGGAGGGAGGGTCAGATGAGATGGAAAGGTGACCTTGGAGTGGGGACCACCAGCTGATAATGTCACACAAACTGTAAAATGAATAAACTTGGCCACCACTTGTCAGCACCTCTGTCACTTGTCATTGACCTGTCTTTGCAGTGCTGTGGAAGCTGGTGTCCAGATGTGTGGTTCATTAACAGAGCAATCCTTGCCACACATCAAGGAGTTGGTAGATGTCCTTGCTCAACACCTTGATCACTCCTTGGTCAGCATGGAGGGGAAGCTGGAGCTCGGCTGCCTAGCAGGCTGAGTATTGGTGCAAACGTGGCACCTTGGCTTATTAAATAGCTACTGCTCAAAACAGGGTGATAATCTGCCCATCCTCACCTCTTCATGTGCTTCTGATTTACCCCTGAGCATTGAGGATTTCCAAATGATACGAGTGCTGTGGTGGCTGCCCTGTTGCCTTCAAGGGCAGGGCTGGGTGTCATCGTCTAGCCCATGCCTGAACACGGGGGCCTCCCCTCCACTTACTAACGTCAAAGCTAAACTAAACTGAACTTCTTTCCCACTGTCTTCATAGGGACTTAAACCCTTTTTGTTTTAAAGAGCTGGGGAGCTGGTTGTATTTAATGGAAATGAAAGTGCAAGCCTGGAGGTTTCACTGGAAAAAACCTGAAGCCTCTAAAAGATGCTGTTACTCATTTGTATGACTGTTGATTGGAAAAAGTAGAAGAATGTTAAAATACTGGAGATGCCATTTTAGGTTGTTGCTGGAAAATGTTATGGCTCTGCTCCGTACCAGGCAAATGCAGGCAGGTGTATGCAGAGGCGGTGGTGGGAGGTCCTGGCTTGGAGACCTTCTCTATTTCTCTGCTGGGACAACACTGTGTCCTTCCCTAGCACCTCTCCAAACTTACAGCAAACCTCTTTTTAATTCTCTTTTTCTGTGCTTTATGGTCCATAAAAGGACCACCTGCACAGATCATCTTGTATGTATCTCCTAATGCATGTCGGGAAGTCTGCTGAAAGCTGCTTAGGGCTTCTAGGAGGGTTGGGTTTCCTTGACAATTATATTATAGGTACAGGGATTACAAGGTGTGGTTTTCCTTAGTTATTCCCTCACCCTTCCTACCTATCTGACATTTCCAGCATCCTTGATGATAACAGCCCTGGCTGGACAGAGGAGGAAAATTCAAAAATAATCTTTCTGTTGCTTTTAATGCTTAAAATTGTGTACATTCTCATCATTCTTTAAAAAAGCTTCTTATTATCTTTAAAGGGATCTAGTCATGACAGACAGGAATGCAGACTCTTACAGTTTGTGCTACAAGCAGAGGAGCGCTGGCTCAAAGAACAGCTGTGGCAGAGACTTGCACTGAAACCAATTACCAACTCTTTTCTGAGCACTCTCTGTCCTTGTTGGATAACTAAATGTAATGACTTAACCCCACAAACAATTTTATTATTTTTCTTTCTCTGGAAATACTGATGATAATCTAACAAAAAAAAAAAAAAAAAAAACAAAAACAAAAAAAAAAACCAAAACCCAAAAAACAAACAAACAACAACAACAAAAAAACACCAAAGGTTAAAAAAAGCTTACCTGTAAATTTAAGAAAAATCTTTTTTTTCCTAGATATTCAAAAGTAACCGTTTTGATTGCATTCAATAATTTGAAATTCAGGTGTGTGCAAACAGCGAATAACCTGGTTGAGCAACTCTGAGTGTTGTATCAGGATCTCTGGATGGTGTTTTCATTGATTTCACATTTTTCACATTAGGATAATACTCCCTAACCCCTTCTCTCTCCCCACCTCTAGAAAAATATCCATAAGCTGATAATGGAAAAAACAAATGACTGTACCGATAGGAAAAATTACAAATCGCAAATGCTCATTGACAGCAAACCGGTCTTGTGTCATTTTGTGGGTGTCTAATTGGCCTGATGTAAAATACCAAATTAAGCCTGAATGTTCATATTTGAACACTAAAATAGCCTATCCTAGAAGTTTATTCTGTTCTTTGATATTTTTGTCCTATTTTCAACCTTTATAGAGGTGACACATCCCCACTCAGTGTTACTGGCTGCGTACTGTCAGTCTGGAGCACTGGCACTCCATCTGTGAGCTCTAGCTAGCAGCAGGTACTGTAAATCATAGAGATTCATGACAAGGCTGTGAAGTTTTCTGAAGGACAAATCGTAGTATCTGTGTAGAAAATTACCGTATCTAGAAACCAGGAATGGCTCTTGGATTGCCAAGCACTGCTGAGATAAAATAATGTTGTTAAGTAATGCTTAAACCAACACAAAGTAAACACATAGAAATCCCCAGGCATGTCAGCCTGTTGCCCAGCTGCTCTCTGCCCCACGCATTTACCTTCACGCTTGTATGTGCGCTTGTTACCACAAGGAGAACAGAGCTAAAACAAGGTATGAGGCTACTCCTGCCTTCTTCCTTTCTTTTTTTTCTCTCTTAGTTACTAAAGGATATAGTGGAGTAAGTCTTGTGTCTCGTGTGAATCAGATGCACCAAAATCCTGCTCAGCTGACTAGGGGACTACAGAGCTGATGGCCAGAGCTGCTCTGTGTTGTGTGTGGGGCTGTCAGTGCTGGAGTAGATGGGCAGGAAGCCTGGGGTTGAATGGGTTTGGGGTGAGACTTGGAGCCTGCCTGTACGACCTCTGCTTATGCGACCCTACATAATCTCATTGAATTAAACAATGTGCAGAGCGTACCCTAAATCCATCTGTGGTGATCTGCAGTTGGAAAGACAGTTACCATGTCTTTGAATACATCCCAGAAACATACATGTGTGCCTAGAGCCATCCTCCATATGTTTTCTGTTCTTCAAATGAATTTCTGAGGTGTTGAGAAAATTCAGCTATTCCTAGAAATCCCACTATAGTTGCAATCATTTTCCTTTAATTGACATGTGCATCTTTGCTTCTTTTTGACGCCAATGTTGCCTGTCTTTTGGCTGCTAAAGAAACTTTTTAGACTGATTTGGAAGTATTCCCCTTTCCCTTAGTTCTGTCTGCCCTTCCCTAAGGAAGAGCACAAGCCCATGGCTATTGCAGATTTCACTTTGGAGCCCAGTTGAGAACAGCGTCTCCAACTAGGACAGCATTTAATTGCCCACTGGAGTCAATACTGAGTGGGACTGAAGGATGCTTAAAGAAAAGGATGATACAATCCCAGACTTCGATCCTGTTTGCTTGGAGAGTCGCTTACTTCAAGCATAGTCCAGATCTTGGGCCAGCTTGATCAATCTCTAACTTCAACCCATAGCAATGAAACAGAAATGGGAAAGATTAGCCCTGTTGTAGTTTGATTTTGTTGACTCTAGATGTCGGCGTGTGTTGAGGTCCTGCAGAGAGCTTGGGAGCGCTGAGAGTGTTGGCCTGATTCAGGAAGTGGTGACTGTCCTGGTGCAGACATGCCAGGAGTAGGAGCCACGATGGATTTGCTTCCAGTGGCTGCTGTGCAGAGGTCCTGGTGTATGATGAGGAGCTGGAGATGGGCCTGAGTCATTGCTGCAGATGATGTTAGGTAGGGTGGGAGCCCCACACAAGGCCTATGTTTGGTAAAAAGTGAAACCCTTTTCCTTGTCGCTGTTCCCATACGGATTTTGTAGAGGATTAGCGCTGCTGACTCCCTTTCCTGTGTGCAGCGAGAACTTCAGAATACAGAGCATAAGAAATAGAGGGAGCTTTGCTCTCCTCCATTAGCCCTGTGAAGTTTGTTTGACCTGTGGCTGTGGGTGAAGTTTAGTTTTCCCAATTGTATAAATAGACGTTAATCTCATAGCTCATCTCCAAGGACAGGGAGATATAAATATATATATTTATGATGTCAGAAGTGCAGGACAGTCAAAGTTACAATATTTTTCTCTACAGAATAGCAAGCTCTAGAAAGCTTTCTGTCTAGGTTATTTGGTTTTAGTTTTTTTTTATTATTCTTAGTTTTAATAAGTAAGCTGAGAAAAAAGCAAGTGGACATCAGACCTCACACAACTTTGGTTTGGGGAAAGTGTGCAGTTTCGCGACTGAAGCAGTGTTTCCTAAAATAACAGCCTCGGGAACCTCTGCAATCTATTTCCTCGTCGTCTTTTACCCTTTTACGAGAACTGAGAAGTCTTTCAGCATTGTGAAGCAAGGCTGCGAAATAACAGCCAGAACAAGAGTGCCTCAGTCTTTAGCAGTCTATCTGGGGACCTATTGGGCTATTATTAGCAGGGGATACCAAATACATTTTGTAAATATTTGAAAAGCCTTGCCAAGTGGTGTCGCAAAGACACATGCTCTTTTATGAGTTCCACAATCATTAAAAGCAGACAAAATGCTCTGAAAGAGCTGGTGCGGTTTGCACATATCATCCTGGTTTGTTCTTGTCTGTGCAAAGAGATATGCGCTTGGGTCAAAGCTGAAAACTCTATCTCTAACCCTTGGCAGAGGGGACTGTTCTGTAAGAACGAGTGTGATAACTGGGCTTCTGAGTTGCTGGTCTAAGGATGTAGTGGTCCTCTAGCACACACTTTGTGTGCTTGCATCTGGACGTTCATTCTGACAAGTAGATGCTCTAGAATAAAGTGGTATGAACAACTTTTTTTTTTTTCTTTTCTTTTTTTTTTTTCTGCGCAGGGCTTCCCTATTAATCCTGTTTTTTACCAAACACACGAAAAGGAAACTGCAATCTCCGTTTCCATCACTAGAGGGAGGGAAACTACATGGAATTATCACCCCATTGTGCTGCTTTTCTGTCATCTCCCCGTCCAAACATCCACCTTGGGCAAGACAGCAAAATGGTCTTAGTATTTTTTTATGGGGAAGTTGTAAAAACGTGATAGGTAGTTTTTTCTCTTCCCTTACTTTTATCCTTCTCTTCCCTCCCTTTTCTTTAATATTTCCAAGCCAGCATTTGTACGTGCCTTTGTATGTTGCTTTGATCAGTCTCAAAGCTGTACTTTGGGAAGCTCTGTATTTCCCCCTGTATCTGCTGAAGCAGAGCAGGCAGACTTAGCATGACTGCAGGGCTGTCACTAAGTTTTAGACAGATTCTTTTTGATAACTTTTGTGACAAGTGAAATAACAGTGTAATGGTTAAGAAGTCCCATTCTATCACTGTGGTAACTAAATTGGCAGGTAAAAGACTCTAATAGTAAAATGTACTGAAATCAAATGAGAAATTCCATACTTGGTATTTTTGCATCCTTAGGCAGTACGTGGAAATATGCGCATTTTTTTCCCAAATATATTCCCCTTCAAAATACCTGTCAACTCTTGTATCTTATATGTAGCATCATAATCTGTGATGTGGCAAGTTTAGCCTGGTTAGATAAATGAAACCATTCTGAAGCGAAGAATTTCTAGTACAATTGAAGGAAGGACTGTTTTGACTCACTAACGCATCCAAGGAAATGTAAACTTTACAAAAGCAAATGCTGATGGAAATTTTAACTTGTGGATATTATTCGAACTGTACACCCTGGATGCTTTTTTTTTTTCCTGTTTTAAAGAGTGCTAATTTTGCAATTAATTTAGGAGAAAGATAACAGCTTTAACTTAGGAGCTGGAATGTAAAGATGAAGCTGACTAGCTTCTTTGGGAAGTACTAAAGAAGATCGTTCATGCAATGTCAACATCCTTCACTTTCACAAAACCTTCTAGTGATTTACCAATCACCCTTAAACTTGGCTTTATGAAGCTACTTAAGCTTAGCTTTCTTCACCAGAAAGTCACAAACTAGCCATGGTGTCTTTTTCTTAGTCTGCTTAGTCATCTCCTTTACAAAATATGAAAAGGCAAAGATGGATATCTGGGGAAGAGCTATTGGCTGTGTAAGAAAACCAAGGACATTGCTCTGCTCTAGGTTCTCTTATAATGGCCATGGTCATACAGTGTGATGGCCTCATGGCACTGTAGGCAAAGATGTAACTGTCTCTTGGGAATCTGTTGCTTTTGAGTGATGGCAGTGGATTTTTTTTTTTTTTGAAGAATGTTTAAAATTAAATAAAAAACAGGACAATTAATTACAATGTGTAAATAGCTCAATAATAAAAGGAAGTAAGACTGACTAGGAATACACATGACCATGGTTTGCCTATTAATGCTCAAGTCTGAACAGACAGAAAACAAGGAAATAGTAACAGATCAAAAGTGAGAAGTGACATGTGATTTTTAAAAGGAAAAAAAATAGTGTTGGTAGCAACAACAACAACAAAATCCACGTGTATCTAAGGGTGGCAGCAGCAAGAGACTGCTGCAGAAGTGAGATGTGATGGTGTCTAGTAGGGTTGGGTAGTGCTTTAGGGTTTCAGTCTTCCCCAGCGAAGCCTTGGGCGTCCATAGTATTCAAAGCAAAGGGGACAGAGAAGAGGGGAGATCCACTTCTGCTCAGCTCCACTCTCAAGCATTGGTGCCAAGCACAGCTGGGGCTTTTTAAAGGTTCAAGAAAGCAGCTTAAGTTCTGCAGAAAAAAAAAAAAAGGAGAAAGCAGCTTAAGTTCTGCAGGAAAAAAAAAAAAAAAAAAGAGGCAATTTTCTTCGACGCAAGCCTAACAGAGGATTGCCAGTGGTCCGGAAGAGAGGATGGATTCTAGGAGGGGAAGAGTGCCGAAGAGGAAGGTGTGCCAAAAAGATCTTGCTGGCAGTGGAGCAGCTGGCCTCCGCTGCTAATTCAGATTGGCTGGCCCATGAGGATCCTAATTACAGCACAACTGCTGTCTCCATAATCACTGCGACAGGAGCAGTGCAGGCCATAAGGCACTGAAAGGGATCTGGATGCAGCAGCAGAAGATATTAGAGTTGCTGTGTTCTGTCCTAGCCACTGAGTAGCACAAAAGCTACCAGATGTCAGGGAGGAAGAAATGGGGCATCCTCAGAGTAGGCCTGTACAAATAATGTCATTGAATGCTTATGTGAACAAGGGCTTAGCGATGGGATTGCACAACTAGGCTCAGTTATATCCTACTGAGGGTGCTTACGGAGAAAGTATTGGAAACGCATTGAGCTTTGCTGAGGCATCAGGGTCTGATTCGTAAAGCAGTAACTGCTTGTGTGGCTGCTGCCTAATGTAAACAATAAGATCTGTTCAGACAAGTTCCTGGTGAAGAGATGTAGCTGCAATGGATGTCTCTTGATACCAGTAGCAACTGTCCTTGCCCTTCCACACTTGCCTTTGATGGACAAAATCACCCTCAACAACAGCGATAAAAAAATGAGGGTGAAGAGAATTTGGACCCAGCAATTACCAGGAAAGGCCATGATGACCAATAAGAAAACAGTGTTTTAGGATGCAGATGTTATTTTTTGGCTTACTGGTACATTGCCAAGTTCATCCTTTTCAGATAAAATTTGAAATCAAAACAGTAAGTTCAAGCAATAAGCATTCTGAGGGGACACACATCAAAGCAGACAGAATCCTTGTAGCATTAGCAGTTTTTTGCCATGTAAAGATACTGTTGATACCTTCTGTATTTAGGCTCTAGGGAAGAAGATGTCTCTGCTACTACCTGTAAGAGGAAACCTTTGCAAGACAGGGGTGTCAAAACTATTAGATTTTTCTTCTTAGGATTGTTTTCCCCTCACACTGGAAAAACATCGTGGCATGCTTGACTTAGCTCAGGAACCACTCAGACTCTAAAAGTCTGGCACTTTGCCCCCAGATATGAATAAAGGAAGCATGGTCCAGGTAGAGCGTTATTCCTCCCGCTTGCCTTTTTTCCAGGAGAGCACCCCCCTGCTTTCCCCCAGGCTGTGCTGGGAGCACACATTTCTATCTTGTGCGAGATGTTAATCATATGCAATTGCCTTATTGGTAGCCAGGGCAATAATTGTGATCTTGAACATTGCTGGATGACTCACATTTGCTTTATCTAAGTCTGTTCACACTGTTGCGGCTTTTCTTGCTGGTGACAACGTGGCAGAGAAGGATGGAGTGAGAGAAGGAGATAGTGTGGAAGTGGGAGGCCATGCCAAGGTGACAAGCTATTTTGCATTGGCATCTGATGGTGCTAATCAGTTACGATGTACTTTAGAAGGTGTCTTTGATAACACGCTTTAATAATTTAACCCTCCTCATATTTTTGGATATATAATTTGTGTAGGGATTACAACCTGAATCTGCTTAGGTGCCTCTGGTTTCTGACACAGCAGCAGCCTTTGAATCAGCGAGTGTCTGCTCTTGCTGCTTAATCTCTCAGGCAGCCAATTTGGGGACAGAAGGAGTTTTTACTTTATCTGCTCCAAACACACTTGCACTCTATTCCTTTGTATTTGAGGGGGGGGTTGAGGGAGAGGGAGTAGCTATGTGTGAGCACGTGTGTGTGTGTGTGTTTATATAGTACGAGAGACGGAGACAAAACTGAATAAGTGTGGGAGGGTGAGAACCTTTATTGTGCAACAAACTGATGGCACCAAATATGCTGCGTTTGTTGTGAGTTAAAAGGTTTATACAAAGATTTTCTTAGTAGTGTCTAAGATCTTAATAGGGTAATTAATCTTTCTAAGTGTTAGTGCCAGATTACAGGATCAGCTATTACCCCTGGCTACGGAGTACTCCTTTGTGTGTTGCTATGAACAGGACTAAGTGATGAGACTACTCCATTTGCCAAACAAAGATATGGTTGCTGCTAGCTTGTTTATGTTTGAAATGCATTTTCTAGTGCAGTAAGAGAAGAAGGCACCATTTCCTTTGGAATATTGGTGCCCTTTAAAACGAGCCCTATTAAAAGAAGAAGGGAATGAAGCTTTGTAGACTTTGCAGAGCTTTAAGGAAAAGTGTATATACACTTTAACAGACATAATGGTGAGTTGCTTGGTTTGACTTTTTCTTTTTTTTTTTTCCGTCTTCCAAGCAGGAAAATAAATAGATAGCTAATGTAATTGCAAGAAGCAGCTGTAGGAATAGATAAAAAGAGGTCTTTACTTAAGAACTTTTGTATGGCATGCAGAAGCTGAGCACTTTAGTTGAGGAATTAAAACAAATTGCATTGCAGTAGGATGGGAAATAGAGGATATGGGAGATTTTTTCTTTTACTAAGAAAAATAGCCTTTGTTCATGCCTGTTTATTCAAAAGGGCTAACCAATTCTATCAATTGTCATCTTGTAATAGATAAAGGTTTTTTTTTTTTTCCCAGTGATGTTTAAAAAAGAAACAAATGAGAAAAAATACAAGTAACCAGTGGTACACAAAACATTTGGGTCATCCTGCAGAAATGGCAGCTTGGGCCAGTTGCGACCTGCTCCCATACTGCTGAATTAGCAAGATCATGTCCATAACTGATGATGAAGGAGAACTGAGTCCAAACTTTAATATATATAATAGGTGAATTCAAACTAGAACTATCTATAAGCCTCCTCAAAGCAGTCATCATAAAATAACTGTATGGGTGAGTATGCTTCATATATAAAAGCTCTGGTGAAACTGTTATATGTTGAGATCAAGCATACCAGTCTAGTCAAATTGCCACCGTGTCAGGCTTGCCTTTCCTCTAGGTAGCAATTAATAAATATACTCTGGAATATTTCTATGTGTGTATGATGTATAGGATTGCAAGGGAAGAAAGATTCGTTATGCAACCGGAGAGGTAATGATCTAGCATAATAGCGAGGAAAAGAGCAGCCAGGGAGGCTGCGGGAGCAGGGTATCTCACTATCTCATGGCTGGTGTTGGTGCTGGAAATAGCATACTGCCAGCTTTCCAGTGGGCTCATTCCCTTTATGTGGCCACTAACTGTTGCAGGGTTAGATGGGTTGTCTGGCAGCCTATACTCATCTCTGAAGGAACGATGTGGCCATATGCTCTGTTGCTTTGCCTGTTGTATAATGGTTTACAGCCAAAGAAAGATTAAAAGGAAAGGCTGCAGGAGCTGGTTCACTGTGGTCTTCAGTCTGGAGGGAGTCTACATTTACGTAATGCTTGGGGCTGACAAGGAGAAAACTTAAATTATGCAAAGTCACAAGAATAAAGTCTTAATATTCTGGTTTGTCATAATGTTTAAGAAGCCACCAGCCATGCACACTGTGTGGATGTATACCCTGAGGACTGAAGAGCAGGGAGAACCAGGCTTGGTAGGTTCTAGACGTTGGACATGTCACTTTTTAATCCCCTCAGCATGGGGGGTCACAACCCTGTCCATTAGGTATGGCTTATACATCATGGAGCATCTTGTCATGGCTTTGACTTGTGTGACTGCAAGGCCGATGCAACCATGGCAAATGGCAGGGCTGGGGCTGGTGGCACACGGGAGGCACCTTGTCCCCTCGGCTCTGAAGGACTGCTCTTGGGGAAGGTGCCATGAAGCAGAGGTGGGCTTCACTGTCTCCTCCTATCTGGTTGTGTCCGGGGGCTGCCTTTGAGGGCAGACAGCAGGAGGATGCTGCTTGTTCTATACATGTAGAGACTTTTTTTTCTGGGGGTATCTGGGGAGCAGAGAAGGGAGAACAACACTGAGGTGCTTTGAAGAACAAAGTCCTGGTGGGACTTAAAAACATACTGCACTGTCATTTCTACTTCTTGAAGTGATTAGGATTTTCCTAGAAAAAATCGAAGCTGTCCATGAAAAACGGTGAGCCTGTGGTGCTCCTCATGTCCAGAGAGGTATAGAACTTCCTCCTCTGTTCTTTTGTATTAGCTTAGACTTTTGCCACTACTTGAACTTCGTAACTTGCTTTACAGAGCTCAGTTTGATTCTAGAGATGTTATGCAACATGAGAAGCTAAAAATACTGACATAAAATCTTTGAAGATTATTACAACTATCTTAACAAAAAGAAGTTCTAAGAGTTTTGACAAAAGAATTCTTATTAATGTAGAGTAAACTCAGTTGTAGCAGATACCTTTCCAAGTGGAAAATTCAAATCCAGAAAACACAGAATTCATGTACATGCCAATATAACCTCTTCTGAACCCCTGGGAGATGGCAATGCTCACTGGGAGCTATCTGCAACCACTACAGCTGCAGTCATTGTGTTAGTGGGAGCTATATTGAACAGTGGGAGGATTAACTGGAGTTTGGCAGAGCTTGGAGTACAATATGAAAAATTTGGGGGTGGGAAAGAGGAGATGCTGAATGCACATGCCTGTATGTCTAGGTATACAGAGGAAAATGTTACGTATGGCCGAGCGAGAATTTGGGAACTTCAGCACTGGGTTGTGATAAGGACACAAAACCTAGCAACAGAGATTTGACAGCAGCAAGGTAATATTGGCTCATGAGTTTGCTGATGGGTTGAAATGCTGCTGTAGTCTATGTATCTGAGTGAGCACTAGGTGCACACAATTTTTGTGCAGTATAGTACATGAGCTCCCTTAGCATTAGCAGAAAGTGTTAGATGCTGTCCCACTGTGGTCCTAAGCCTTTCCCCTTTCCTTCCTACCAAGGAAGTGTTGTAGGTGAGCTAAAGTCAGGGGAACGTTGTATTTCTGTGTACCATACATCTGAATTTTCTTATTTCCAAAGAATTGCTTATCTAGAGCGTTAAATATTACTAGGCAACCCAGACTTTTGGATAACAAAGATATCTGTCAGTGAATTTCCTCGGTTTGTTCAATTGTGATAGAATTTTTTGCTGTTGTTGAAAATAGTGATGACTTAAGCAGTTGAAGTTAACATGTAGGTTTTTACTGGGGACATATTTCACTAAAGAGGAAAACAGCATTCTGTGATTAAGTGGCTGTACTCTTCCTTTGTGTAACAAAATAAATGTTGCTATAGTAGAATGGAAGTTATAACTGTGTTTTGAAATATTTGTAGGTTAGCAGAAGAGGAAGAGAATTCAATTATGTGGTTTGTGTCTCCACATCTTCAGTATTTTCTCCTGTGGTGGTTTTAACAGCTCAAAGTTTATGATAGTGGGCTAATGCATCTCCCAGGTTTTCTCTATATCCTGGGCAACATACAATCTTTGCCCTTATCTTTGGCATGGTCCCTTTCCCATGCCAGTAGAGCTTCAATACCTTAGATGTCCCTCTGATTTTTCAGTTTAAGTCTGGCTCCTGGAATGGACCCGATATTGAGCTCTTGCTCCTGTGTTGACGCAGCACAACTGGAGGCCATCCCAGTCAGCCTTTACACAGATGAGGATTGCAAACTGCTTGGTATGCAATGGTGTGGCCTGCTATAAGCTTTGGGTAGCAGTTACAGCGCTGCTTCCTTGGAGAGGTAGGGATAGTGTGTCTTGCAGAGGCATCTTGACCCCAGTAAACAAGCCCCTTTGAGGTACAGCAAACTGGATAAGTAGTATGAGGTGGTAAAGATTTTAGGCTGCTCTGAAGATTCTACCTCTTAACAGGAGAGGTTTCTCAGCCTTAATGAGAACTAGACTGGCAGTCCAATAAATACACGCAATATATTATGTTTTGTCCTCAGCATACCTGCAATATTAAAAAATTGTTGCAATGAAGCACTTAAGTTATTTCAAGAAACAGCTAAAAAAAAGCCCCTGGGAGAGAAGTGACTTATTAACAAGTCATGGAACTTTGCTATGCCTCGGGCTACATTTTCAAACTATTGCTTTCGAAAGTAGTCGCTATAATTATACCACTTCCCAAACAGAAAAGAACAACGTGGGAAATTCATCTAATGTAATATCACAGGTCTGAGCCTTAGAGCAGAACAAAATGGGTTACTGAAACATAATAGTAAAATAGGTGTGACTGCAGAATTGCAGGTCAAAGCAAACTCTCAGATGAGTAATTAATTCTTACTATCCTACTTGTTCTATTTCATCCTTAGGTATTTAATTATACAGTTTTTCTTTCCTCCTGTCCTAACATATACCACAAAGCATTTTTTTTTCTTTGAGCAGTAAAATTTGAGTGCTTTATTTGAGCTTCTCTTCTAAAAATAAAACTTTGAAAGGGCTGAGCAGTGGCAGGACCAGACTTTGTAATTATAGCGAAGTCTAGAGGATATAACATGCATGAGGATCTCCATGTGCTGGGTGCTATACCCAGAATAACCCTGTACATCAAGGCAATAACTTAAAAAATGCAGAGCACTGAAGAGAAATCATAGTCCTCTGTGTAACTTACTATATTTGTTTGAAGCCAGATCTATCATTTTAAGAGGGTTGAGTGCAAGCCCAACATGGTGTTGCCTGGACTCCAGTAGTGGACATGGTCCATGTCTGGGGTTGAAGGACTAACTTTTTTGCAGGGATATGCACTAGCTAAGCAGTAGATATATATTTGCAATACTATTCCTTGTTACAAGCCTGGAAAAATAAGACCCAAGTGTATTCTTTGAAAAACATTCCCTGCCTGTTTAGGTGCTTACAATGTTCCTGTCATTCTAGTCTTCAAACGCCTACTCTTCTAGCAACTCGGCTGATAGCACTATGGAAAGTAAATCTCTCTTAAGCATTTTCTTCCCTCTGGCTAATAGTTAATCTAATAATAGTTTGACTCCTACCACCGCAATAGCTCTTTTTCTAAAATGTGTAGTGGGAGGAGGCTAAAGATTTCATCTCCTCAGCAGTCATCCAAAGCTCTTGGAAGTAGCGTAATGACACTGGATCAGGGCCTTGCACTGCTTATTTATCACCTTATGGACCTTAATAGGTTCAAGTGTTTCTCAATGTTGATTTGAAAAAAAAAAGGGGAGAAGGGGGAGGGCAGAGATAATTAACCTTGTCATCACCTCTTAGTTTTTGTTTATTTTCTCTCCTTTGTGTTAATGTTTCCCTTTATGCTCTTTCTGTATGAAATTTATTTATTTATTTAATGCTCTTATATCAGCCCTAAATGATCTTCCTATTAGTACAGGAAGCTGGCAACAGCCAATGTTCAGCCTTTGGATAGCCAGCTAATTAAGGGAAAAGCAGGTGTAGATGGATCTATTCAGCCTATAAATAAGTGCCAAAAATTTAAGTTATTGCCCGGTGAGTGTTAGCAGGTGGAACACTGTTTTATACCTTCAGTGGAGATGAAAAGAAGGGTTAGAGAGGAAATGATTTTTTTTCATGATTTAAAAGCTCTTTGGAAAGACAAATGTCTGTTCTCAAAAAAAAAAAAAAAAGTCTTTTATGGGGTTAGTGTGGGAGACAAATAATGGTAGTACGAGGGGGCTCTTACTTTCATTGACCTGGACTTCATGATAAGCTAGAGGATCTGCACAGAAATAATTCATATTCTTAGGCTGACACTTGGAAATATAACTCACAAGTGACTACAGATGTTAGTGCCTATTGTTCCTTTGTGGTTCTGTTTATAAATAAACTTTCCCTGCCTTCCATCAAGTGCTCAAAATGTTCTAATCTGCAAAAAGCCTCTTCCCTCAGTGCTAAAGAAAAATAGGGTCTATTGAACAAAATATTGTGCAGGGGAGTTTGTGTCTAAGAATATATTCTCTCCTTACACTGATTTCTCCTCCTCCCCAATTTCTTCCTTCTTCCTTTGTGCTGGTTTTAGTAATTCATTTGAACACTTTTAACCAGGGGGTGTTTTTCACGAGGGTGCAGTAGCAAGAGACCGCAAAAGCGTTTCAAAACACATTCAAAATACATTAAAACATATCCAGAAGTATATAAAGTGTTATGGAATAATGTTAGAATAAAAACATGTATATTGCCCACCTAGATGTTCGATCAATTTTGTTGTTTTTGATCTGACTGATACATAAGTCTTCATGGCTATTTATTAATCATTTATGTGCTGTGGATAAATTTAAGTTCAAGCAATAAACTCATACATATACTGAAACTCATATGTATAAATATGAGAAAGACATGACAAGAAGAAAAAACACAGCCTTCAAAACATATAGAAGTGTTGTTTTTATTTTAAAACACTTGGGGCATTTGACCAACCAAAAGATATTTTGGAATAGTAAGAGGACTTTAGGAAGGGCTGCTTGTTTTGGAGACTTTCATTTCTGAATTTTCATGTTGAGACCACAGCTGGTTTTTTTTGTTTTTCCTCTTCTCTGCCCTTGTCTAAATAATTCAATCTGGCTTTTTTTTTTCCAGGTTAGACTGATCACATTTACTGCCCAGTTCGCTTCTGGGGCACTCCACCCAGATGTGGCAATGCACATGAAACTTCTTGACTCTGTAGCCTACCTGATGGCTGGAACAGCCTCCTGCCAGTTAGAGACCTTGGCTTAATTTCTTGCCCTTTCAGGTAGAGGGAAGAAAAGACCTTTTGTCTCCAGAGTGAATACTGCGATCATTGAACCTTTGGGTTAGAGGGAAACAGTCTCCTTTCTACAGGGCTTTTGAGCCTTATCTTCTGTCTTCTAAATTTTATATTTGGAGTTGACGAAAATATTGGTTCACACTTGTTTACTATGTAAAGTACACCCAAATTTTAAAACTGTTTTGGATTCAGCTAGAATATTTCCCTTCCTCCTCCCACCCTACCTTTTTTTTTTTTTTTTT
>NW_010580598.1:89718-115571 GCF_000705375.1 Tinamus guttatus
AAATTTTTCCCTTCCCCCCCCCCCCCTTCCTTTTTTTTTTTTTTTTTTTTTTTCCGGTAGGGGATTATTGGCAGCAATCTATTGAGATGCTTTTGAAAGCACTCAGACCCTATATGCATTCCCATTCCATCCTGAGGAATGCTTCCATTTGTTCATATAAAAAAATTGTAGAATAATGCAATAAATTTTTTTAAAAAAGACTTGGAGATAAGCAGCATTGGCTGAGAATACCAACAGAGAAGCCATCCTGCTGGCTCTAAAATGGTGCTAAAAATAAACCTCAACTTTAAAAGTCAGTTCTGACAGACCTGAGTCCTGCTTCTCTGTATAACATAATTTACCACAATCTGTGGGCTGAAGTTGCAGTAAATTAGGTTCGTGATACTTACTGTTAATGAGTCACTGAATAAATACATCTGTATAAATTACCCCACAATTTGCCTGTTACAAAAATAAACAGTTTTGGTTTCCTGTGTGAACAGTATGACAAACATTGTATGCGTGTAGTTTCGCTAAATACTGAAGATGCTTATCTATGGGAAGAGAAAGTGTCCATGAGTAGCTATGTGAGCGGTGGCTGGTGGAACTGCAAGGTTCAGCCTTTGCGTTGCATCCTGGTCAATGGGAATGATGCCGTGGGAGGCAGTACAGTGGGGCCAGTGCAAGCAGCTGGAGAATGAAAAGCTCCAAATTTCCCGAGCTGGCATCTTGTTTTCTTCTGGGCGTCCCCTGCTTCAGACAATACATGAGGTCAATAATAATAAAACACATAACCAAAATAAATGTTCAAGATGTTTGTATTTCTGTAGCATTGAGGCTTGGACCTTGTAGTGCTAGATGCTGTATAAGACCAAGGTAGGAAATGTTCCCTTCTCAGAATACATTACATTTTAATTCTGAGAAGGCTCAGTAACATTTGGAAGGATGACAACAAAGCGTCTATGAGAACTTGTGTTTATATGGACCGGATATTTTGCACAGTCACATCCTATGCTTCTTTCCTATTTTTAGTCTACAGGTTTGGTTGTCTGAGCACCTTGCAAATGACCCATGCTTTGTTCCACCCATTTGTTTATTCTGAATAAAACATGGTTCATTGTCTATCAGTGAAAGCTCCTATGTTTCTATGCAATGACTTCAGCAGAAGATATGTGGAAATAAAAAATAGTCCAGTTCTCAATTTTCTTGAGTTGAGGAAGCTGCGTTTTAATACCAGGCATAATTATATCATGTCAGTCTCCCTGAAGTGACTGTCTGTTTTAGACTTTGGGTCATTTCCAAGAGTTGCAAGGAGCTATATGTCTACTGGTGCTAGACATGTGACCTTATTGAAATGTCTCTCTCAATATCTAGAAGCTGTGATGTGTCACACTGATACACATTTTCACCTTAACACTCACTCAACAGCAGCTCTCCAATGTGACAGTGCTTTTTTAATGCATATAGATCCAAGGAGATGGATGCCTGGGCAATGTTTCTTTCATTGGTCTTCCTAGCTTGATAAAATGAAAATACTCCCACAAAGAAATTATGTGAGTGGTTTATGATGGCATGCAGCAAGCTGAACTCCAGAGCTTGTTCCACCCCCTGAACATGGACAGTGGATGTCCTGTTGTAGGCATTTGCTTGGGAGACATGTATCAGTAAAAAATGTATAAACAAATTGGTGTGACATTGGGTAATAAACAAAGGAGTTTGTGGGCAGTAGAGGGAACACAGGGTGAGTGTGAAGGTAGAAGCACCTGGGGTCTTTTTGAGATTGGAGCATGGACAGGTGAAATTTTAAGTGCAATAGGCCTGCAGAACACTTACAGAGTCATTGTGGTGGCTTCTTTGGGCTGGAGATACCTTCAAAAGCACAGAGCAGGTCTTTCTGTTTGATCCGCACTGTTCCATATGGGTAGCGTTTCCTGGGAAAACAAATGAGATTTACGCAGCTGCTTTCTCTCTCCTGCTTTGAGGCATGAACCTCACTCATTGGCACCCAGTGCTGTGGTTCCTCACCTACCTCGTGTGTCCCAATATGCTAGATGCAGTGAGTCAACCCTCATTTGGGATTTACTGCCCAGCTGCTAGCTCAGGGAGCATGAGTCCTGCCAGAGGGTGCACTTGGCAGGATCCACCAAACACAGAGGACTGACCATATCGTGTGACTCTGTGTGAACATCTCATTTCACAGGGTGGGTGATGGGGAGAAGACTGGCATACTCTGGATTAAGAAAGTCAAAGTGTGTAGGAAAAGCACAGAACTGTTTTACGAAGCAGCTATGCAACAACAAAACATAATTAGACAGGAGGACGAAGGGTGGATAACTTTTTGATTTTAGAATAATGTGCTTCTCTGAAATGCTATCTTGTAATAAAACATTCACTGAAGTAGTTTAATGTATGTGTATGAGTACAGATATGCACATATAAACACATGTACCTACATTTGCACGCTGTGTATATATGTGTTTGTGTATATATATATATATCAGAATGAAGTCAATTTGTGTGCACTGTTGCACTGGCTAGTGGGTTTATAAACTCTTTCATATTGCACAAGAAGTACTTGTAGAGATTAATTTTAGCCAGCAAAGCTAATGTCCCTTTGCTCCTGGTCTTCTGGGCACTATCTAGAATAGCAGAAGCAGACCTTTTTTTCCTGAAAAATTCCCCATTGGAGAGCTGCGTTCTTTCTCCAGCAGCTATAGAGAGGACCAAAGGCCACTGTGAGCCTTTATGAATATTCTTCATTGGGTAATATGAGCTGTGAGGAGAGGAGATTTTTTTTTTTTAATTCAAACTTCTAGATCCCTGTTTCAGCATCAGAATATGGCTTCTAGAAACATCAGAAAACTTGCAGTTCTCTCCCAAAACACGAGCAATATGACCCTGAGGCACTGCCCTGCTCGCTGCAGCCTGAGCCGGGGGCCTGGGGCTCCTCTGCATTTGTGTCCATGTTTATCTGCCCTGAGTTTTGGATCCATTTTATGACTCTTCATGGAAATTGCTACTTGTTCTGGGAGGAGTTTAGGCTGTTTCTCAAATGATAATGCAATCCAGACATGAATTGGCAGAAAAAACATGAGACTTCTTATTCTTGCGTATTTCCAGTGTGAATGTGCTCTAAATATCCTGAGAAAGGCAGCCTTGGCATTTTTTCTGATGAACTAACACTGACCTGATAGTTTATTGTGGTTTCTTCCACAAAAGATAGTTATATAGGAAAGAAATTGAAAGAACCCTTTCCCATCCTTAGCTTGTTTTCTAGCAGCACGAGCATTAACAGTTCTCCATGCTCACAATTATTTTAATAATTATCCTCCATCAAAATATGATTAGACATCATCTTTAAATATATGCTAATCCTAACTTGAAACCTATCTACCTCTGAACTCTGTAAATTAGGCATTTCAGGAGATTTGGTATGCCAGGTAGGATAGGACAAATGGAAGTTTAATACTCATGTTCTGAACACAAATTCTAGTGAGTAACATCCTCTCTTAATACAATAGCAACAGAGGATATCTTCTTCAGTGACAGCACCTAAATTTACTGCCTAGGGTTGGGCTGTGGGAATAGCTATGATTATTATGCTTGTGTCTTGAGAAAACAGGACCCCTCTTTAATTTCTGCTTTCTTATTTCCTTGAGTTGCAGTTAGGGATTGTTGAGATATTGTCAATAATGAAGGGAGAAAATATGTTTTACTGACTTTCTTTGGTGATTTTTTCTTGTATTAACACGAGTACTGATGCATGAGTACTGCAAAAAGTCTCTGAGGAAGGACTGGGATCATGCACCATGTTTTCTGAATCCTTAAGCATTTGAGCAATAGGAGTGCTTGATTTGGTAAGCGCTTGTTGTGGCCATTATAGTGATAGAGCAGTGTCTTAGTAGCGATGCTGACCTCCATCATGTATAGTTTGGCCGTGCTCTGGTAAAATAACTAACCTTGACTTCTCTGCCTGACCCAGACAAACTGAAAGAAGAAAGAGATCTCCTCCATTGAAAAGCCAATAAATTGAGTAGAAGATTCAGGTAGTGAAGACAAAAGATTTTTTTTTAATGCATCTTTCCAAGACGTGATAAATGAATAGAGTAAGTCACATGCAAGTGACTGAGCTGGTCTCACAGGAGAGATGTAGCAGAGTCAGGAGTGAGCATAGTTCTTCGGCCCTACAGCACTGACCTCACTGTGGATTTGTTGGGTTTTATTCCCAAATTGGAATGGCAGCTTTTTGTGCTGCTAATGCTCATTGCTTTTTGGGAAGATGTAAGGCATGAGGCCCTGGAGGGCTGGATCTGCTGTTTTGTTTGTTTGTTTTTTTTCCAGTGGTTCTTGATGCACCTCTGTGGTTTGTGCAAGTCGGTCCTCCTCATCTCACGACTGAGGCAGCAGAGCAGGTGGGGTTGTACACGCCACTCAGAGAGGAACTCCAAAAAAAAGCTGCTTGTCAATGGCAGTGGTGGCCCACATGCAAAGCCTATGCACAGCTGGGCATCTCCTCCCACAGAGGAAGGTGCTGGAGAGAGACCCGTGACCAGCTTTGGACTAGTGATGGGGTTAAGTGGCTAGTTGGTATGTACCTGATCCTGAGTGACACATTTAGCTTTCTGAAGCTCACCACTTCATTTTTTCAAATAAGCCCAACTCGCATGTTGTGGTAAAGACTGAGTATTATCCAGCAACTGTTCTTTGTAAAGAGCTGAGCTCTGAATGCTTTTTGGAAAGGGAAAGAACTTGTGCAGTCAATATTAAGGCTGCAAAGGTACTGTCCCTGAAAAAATATCATGGCATGACAGGTACAACACAAATCAATACTACCGAAGAGGCAGTGGATAGAAATACTTACAGACCATGGAGACTCAGAAATATTGCTGATGTGAATGTGGAAATCAATATATGAAGGTGATTATGGAATACCTTCTTCTGAAACAAAAATTATAGGTCCTCATCCTGCCTTAATAGCAGTGAGAGGATCTTTGTGAAGCTTTACTGAAATCAATAAAAAGCTTAAGAGTTTGAAGTTTCTGGACTGTGTTATCAATCTGAGATTATAATTATGTTATAGAAATGGGCCTCTTATTCTAGCATTTTAAAAAACCACCAACAACAAAAACAACAAAAATTTGTAAGCAGGAATACTCTGGAGTTATAGCTGAAGTCATAAAGTATTTAACATGCAGAAAACTTAAGATTTTTTTTTAAAACAGTTCCCACATTTTTCATCTAGTTCCAGGTTTCTTTCTGGAAATGTAGGGATATTTAGGATTGTTTGAATTGCTATTTGATTTAGTTTTTCTTGTGCTAAACCTCATGTAGGGAGAAGAAGGCTTCTCAAGTTGTTTCTTGTAGCCTCTACTTTTATTTGCCAAGTGAACTTTCTCTGTTATTGATGAGGTGTGAGTTAATGTGCAGCCTGTCAAATGTATTGGAAAGACCTTATTTGACTTGGGAAGAAAGGAAACCTCATCCATGTACTACAATACAGGGTGGAGCTAGATCTCGGTAACCTTCATTGGTAAAATTCTTCATGACCACACAGTGACGTGGTCTGTGGTTACTGCCTTGTTAGGTACTGCCTGCAGAGCTCAGAATCAACCATGCCAGCTCTGCTCCTGCAGACACAAAAAAAACAAACAAGATCAGATTTTTGCATTTTTCTCTGGTCTGACTTTTCTGAAGAGCAATGGGGAGAAGATGGTCTTGATAACTCCACTGAGATCAGCAAAGGTTGGTTTTAGCTAGCATACATCAGAAAGTAATGAGAAAACTAGAGTGAAGGTGAATGAACATTAATGAAGGTTTCCTAGCATCTCCAGTCTCAACTGTGGGGTGCTCTCCTGATAAAACTGTGTCATTAAGCTGAAAGAAAAAATGGATATCCATTTCCATGTGCACTATGGACAAAATGCTGGAGAAACACACTGGAGTGCAGATCAGAGCACTCTGTGCACTCTGGTCCCATGCTGTGTGGTGCTGATGTAAGTCTCTGGGCACTTCTGGGAGAGGAGGTAGCAGCATTTCCCATGGTGACACAGTGTCCAAGGTACTTTCTTTCAGCAGAGCTCACTCAGGAGCTTGATCCAGACAGGTAGAAGTTGCGGTGATGCACACAGTTAGTGCTCAGATGGCTTTGCTAGTCTGATCCAAAAGATGTCTCAACAAAGAGTTTTGATGGAAAACCATTTTCAGAGAGTGGAGAAGTCCAACCTGTGATGTGGTGAAGAGAGAGGCTGAAATGGGAATGTGTTGAATCTTGTTGAACAAAGAGAAATTACAAGAGAACCTGTAGGTTTGGAAGCAGCCAAGGAAGAAGAGCCAAAACATGTGGAGGCAGCAGAGGCTGAACTTCTGCTTGCACCAGAGACTGGTCGACCCAGCCCAAGCATATTGTTGCTGTTTTATTAAAAGGGTTGATTTGGAGAATGTTGTGTTTGCAATTCGGCATCATGCCTCGGAGCCTTGATTTCAAGCCTTTATTTATATGCTTAATTGTTGCTATGGAAATTCAATATTTAAAGAGGTAATTATTGCTGATCTTGTTGCATGTGTCCATTTCTGATGTCCAGCTGTTAGCTCTTTAGCTCCAGTCTAGCAGATTAATTACTACTATTGATTACTTTGAGTTTCTCTCTTCACACCTGCAGTCTGTGTAATTAGCCAGTGGCCTCCTCTGAAAATTAGGAGCAGTTTCATTCTGGCACCTTGCCAGTTCTCAGCCATGTGCACTACACCGAATAAAAGCAAATCTACTTTAAATAGAGATATCTAGGCAAAGAACTCCTTGTATTTTTGAACTATCTGTGGATAATTCAAATTACTTCATGTGGGAAGACCACTGAGACACACACACAAAAAAATCCTCAACACCCATCTTTGTTCCCACTGCCCCACTATATACAGTCCCTATCACTATATCACTGTGTATCACTGTATACTGTCCCTGGTTGTTTTATTTTTTATTTTTTTCCAAATAAAAATTAGGACTCAACCTTCTGAGCACAATCTCTTCTCTTTACCCAATTTCCTGAAGTGGAGATATCCTTTCTCTGTTACTTCTGTGTGAGGTCTCCTACCATTCTAACTGGATGTTACCAAGGCACATCAGTGGAACATTAAACAGGCATGTGTAAGAGTATGCCTGTGCCCAGGAGACCCTCCTCTGTCCTTTTCCTTTCCAAGCACTATAACCGTTTCTGTCCATTTTTTGTCCTCCAGTGACCATCCAAGGACCACAGCCTTCTTGGAAAGACAAGTCTGCACTGAAGTCCCCTGTCTTTGCACCTCATGAGGGCAAGGACTAAGCGTTTCAAAGCTTTGATTCTGAGAAATGGAACATGCTTCTCTTCCTTTCTCTGAGGTCACAGCTTCCTCCTGTTACAAAAGAGAAACTTTATGAAGCAGTGTTGGTAAATGTAGCTCATACTAACATCATGTGTTTGAACATAAACAGCACACTGGGAGGGACCCAGAATAAGGAGCAAACTGCATCTTTGCTCTCTTTGTTGGAAATGGCTAGTCTAGATTTACGGCAGACCGAAGGCAGTCCAGCAGCACAGTACAGGTGGCCTGTGAATTGGAGAGTACTGAAATTCAGAGTCTTCAGGAAGTTACGTATCTATTAATGCTGTTTAACTGTACCCGCTCCATATACCAGCAGGGAATACTGTGCTATGGCTACTGCTCTCAGGAATCAAGGTGGCAATGCAGGTGCTGTCTCCTTCATGGGTCAGCCACGGCACCAAAGGTGGCTGTGAAATTCTGAAGAAAAAATGCATCTACTACTTTCTGAGCCAGTAAAGTTGTTGCTTTAGAGTATTTGGTATAGCACTGGCCTTCAGACCAGAAGGTCCCCAGCTGGAATCTCATCACCGCTACTGTTTCTAGATTAAATTCTAAATTGTGTACTGTCATTTGGAGGCCTTCTGTGCTGGGTCTTACTGAGTCGCCAGTTATTAGGAATGCCTCCTATTATCATAGCCCTAAAAGCTATTTGAACAGAAGCCTAATGTGACTGTGATTTCCAAGGACCATTTGCTGTTATTGCAGCTCTGCTTTGCTGTGAGTGAAAGAAACAAACCAAAGTTGCTTTCTGATCACATGAAGGGTAGGGACAGGGAAGCGGAGGAGCTGGAGGGCCATTCAGCTGCCAACAACTGTAGGTTCACCAAAAATAAACAATATTTTTATTAACTACGTCAGGGTTATTTCTGCTGGTAGAAAACAAGCAGGTTAATTTTCTTCAGATAGATACTCTTCCAGGATTTTTGTAACAACTTGGACAAATGAAAAAAGTAGATGCTGAGGAAGTACATGGAGTCTATTTACCGCCCTGCTACGTGGGCCAGAGGGACCTTCCTCTGAACAGGACACAGTAGAAAGGCAAATGTCTGCTATTTGGGAGAGTAAGGCAGTAATTTCTGTACGCATAGCAGGGAAGCTACGAACACAAATATTGTTTTAGAGACACACAGATGCATGTGAGAAGTCTAAATAACATGAAAGAGTTTGGAAATCTAATGTTATAGTTTACAGACTGGGATTTCAGAGCTGTCCTGATTCTACTTTGTTTACTTTGACAATTTTTAGTCCTAAATTTCCTTCATAAAGTTAAGGGGAAATTTTGCCTGAAAAAAGACTGAGCGAGATATTAGGAAAATGGGTGTTTCATAAAGAATTTCATAACTTCTCTTGTACCTCCAACTAATATTTTGTGAACAGCTTGATTTTGTTTAGGAGGAGTGATGTGAAATGGAATTGCTCCATTACCGCTAATGGTGGTAGACTCATCACTGGTTGAATATATGTCCAAATATTTGTATTAATCCTGGGTAATACAGCAATACACACAACTCAACCCTGGCTTTCCCTTATCTAACCTAGTTATGGGGTATTTGGCAACCATAAAAGGCCGCATTGGAGAGTCTATCTGGAGCACGAGGTGCCAGATATCTTCTCTGGATTAGATGGTGTGCCACTCTCCAGTCTCCCAGAAAGACAGACTGCTGGCTGAGAGAAGACAACTGACAGCTAGGACCATTAGAGGAAGGCAGTGGTTCTGCCAGCTCTTTGCCTTCCCCATTCCCAGCTGGGCTATAGCCCTTTTGAGATGCTGCTGCCCTTTCTCTAGCAACCAGCTAAGCGTGTCAGGAAGGGAGCAGAGCTAGCCATGAGATAATGACTAGGTGGCCAGGCAGAAGAGAGGGCAACCATGTTATGCGTCCAAGTGCTCAGAGCACTTCAGCATGGCACAGACTAAAGCACAGGGAGGCTTTCAGGGCTGACCTCCAGCATTTACTAATCTCTGAAACTTAGGGTTGACATTCCAAAAATTCCCGAGTGTCCAAAACCCCACCTCCAACAGCAGAAGTCAGTCTTTGGCAAGCCTTGGGTGCAAAAAGGCTGTTCTTGACATGGTTATCCCCTGGGATCTAAGAGCAGCAACTGTCCCAGTGCTGTTGAAAATCAGCAAAGTAGCCTGGAAAACTAAAACCCGAGTGTCCAATAGAACTGTCAGGGCCAATGGTGTTAACAAAGCTGCTTTAACCATCTTATAGACACTACTTTTACCTAAGTGAGATTGAGCCTGAGACAATTTGCTCCTACCTGTGTGAAGAACTGGATTCCATGGGTTGGGGCTGCAGGTGAGGTAATTGTTCTCGTATGGATCTTGTGACCCACTTAACTTATAGCCCTTGTTCGTGGTCAGTGCTGGTGAGATGTGCAGAAGTGCTGATAGGATGAATGATTTCTGGAGCAGCTGCTCTCCTACTGGAAAAAGGTAAGGACACCTCTGACAGCCTTTGGAGGCTGCTGGTGAGAGAAGACTCTGCCTGAATAAAGACCTGTTCTTGCAGATATTCTACGAGCATCTCAATGAAACTTGTCTTGAATACAATCAGAGGCAGTGATTAAAGCTAATGAATGTCTCCTTCATCATTAAGTCCCGGAATAAGTTTGCTCAGCAGACAATTCAGAAGCACCTGCTGCAATTGTCAAAAGCTTGCAGGTGCCCATTTCAGAAAGGTCTGAATATGGACACTTTTGGAAATTAAGATCTGTATCTAGCTGTGTGAACAGTCTGATGTGTTTCTGTGTTTAGCATATATTAAAGATGTGACTCCAGTAGCCTATGACCTGTTGGTTATGCTATAGGATAGTTATGCTACATGTGTGTGAGTAGTCTTGTCTTTCAGTTTCTATTCATTGCTACCTTTGTCTTTCCTCCCCAGTGCTGCCACTGCCGCCTGCTCCAGACTTTTTCTTCTTACTAGAATGTGAGGTGCTGCTTCCTTCCAATGTACGTTTACAAGGGTCCCAGAATTCTGGCTGAATTCTTTCTCCAGTTATGTAAAGGATCTAGCTAGTTGAAATTAATGGCATTTTCCTTAGCCAGGTACAGCTGTGAGCTGGTTTTGAGTCCTCTGGCTTTTTCACTAGTCCAATAAGAATATGCTGACATTGCTGCAGGATACCTTTGGGATAGCAGAGCACTCCAGCATTGCTGGAGGGTACATCTGCTTTTAGGTGCCTGTTACACCTTGTTTCCCTGTGACTCCACGCTCAGGAAATCCTATTGACCTGCTGCCTATAAGAATGAGATGAAAGACTGCTCCGTGCCTGCTCCGTGCCAGGCTGCTCCTGCCACATTCCATCTGCCTTACTTAGTTGGAGCATTTATTGTTGAAAGCCCTCCTGACAGGAAATATTCTGGCTGTAATGAAGTATCCACAGAGATTAATACTGTATTTTTTACCAAAACCTCTCCCAAAACCACAGTACCAACTTCTGTACCCTAATTGTCCTGCATCTGTTCTCAGCCTCAGAATATTACCTTTTAGGTAAAGGGGCTGATATAACCAGGCTGTCTCTTGACATCCATTACTTGCTAATTTGGCTTCTGCATTGTTCATGAGCTAAGGAAATAACACTGTTTTACAAGGATCTTAGGAACCTCAGTGCTATGTGTTCTTTATATGACTAGATATCTTCAGAAATCATTTGAAACCTTCATTCTACCTCATATCTATGCTTCCTGATAAAAATTTCTTCCTCCAGAGCAGTTGTTTTATGGCTTACACTTTCTTTCTCTGAGAAGAAATGTCTGTGTGAATGTTTGTCTGTATGTCTCTATTGTGCCTGATATATGTTAGAGAATTTTGCCTTTACATAGGGAAAGTCTGGTTTGATCTGTGTTTTCATGAGCTTGTGTGTCCCATCCACAATATCTGCTCTCACTCTAATGAGCTGAAACTACATTAGCAAAATCCTAGGCAGATAAATTGACTTTAAACCTTGGTTTGATGATCCTACTAAGACATTCAATTAATTCTATTTTGCTACAAGCTAATTTATGACTTTGTGTTTATTCAAAAAAAATGTAGAATGTACAAATCAGTAGGAGACAAGGTAACGAATTATTCTACCTTCCTTCATGCTCTTGTCTTCACACTTCACTACTGTAAGAATGGAAGAGGGGATATGAAAGAAGTGCCTTTTGATGTATGAAATGTGGGTATTTTCTCATACTGAGCTGTATCTAACTGGTGTAAACACATAATCAAGCCCTCTAGGAGATGCTAATTAGTGCAGTAAATGTTAGTTTATTAATTGCCGTTACGTTTCTCTTTGTTTCACCAGTGAATGTGCCTTTTCAGGAGAATAGATTTGATATGGTGTGTCTGTAGAATTTGTTTGTGTTCATGGCAAATGAAGACAAGTAGTCTGGTAAAGCTGTGATGAATTAACAGCAGTCCATGCAATGAACATTTCTGTAGCAGAGTCCACAAAGTGCACGGGCTTCTGTGTGATCTGAGAAGAAAAACAAAACAAAAAGCCCCAGAGGGTCTGATAACAATTTTCTGCTCCATCTTTTTGCTTGGTGTGTTTTTAATGGGCCCTCCGAAAGCACAGGTAGTAAAACTTTCCCTTTTTGATGTGGCAGAATACAGTGCCAAGACGTACTGCAGGAGAGGTACTTCAAAGGCAAACAGCCAGTGAATACAATTACATTAGGTGAGGCTGCTGTATGTAATTGAGTTCCTCCCATCTTTGGAAAGTGATAGAAGACAGTCCCTTAACAATTCCCTCTTCCTGCTTCTCCGACTTTTTATTATAAATCAATACTTGCTCTGCGATGTTTGCATTCGCAAACTATACCATTATTACATGCTACATTGCCTGTGCCAGCTACTGTGGGCCAGGATTATACCTACTGGTAAGTAGTATGGGGTCAACTGAGCAGCTGTGCTGAACATAGCAGCTAGCATAGGCTGCGGAGAGGATGGAGGATGCCAACCAACATGGAAGTGGTCCCTTCCCCATTGGGATGGCTGCCAATACCTGCTTGAAACGCTCCTCATGGGGAGGTGCTGGTGCTTCTGGGAAGCAGCTAAGCCAGCTGTGGGATCTATCCAGGCAGCTCAGTGTCTTGGAAGGATGGAGGTGGGAAGCGATTTTACTGAGGGTGGGTCTTGGGCATGGGCTGCCCAGGTCTCAAAGCCTACTTGTGCACTTAGTACAGGAGAACTTGTGTTTTCAAGACTAATGAAGCTAAAACAGGAGGGTATTTCTTTACACAGAACATAAACGTTCATTGCATTTTCATGAACTTTGCTTAAAACATACCAAAATACAGTATCTCTTCACATTTGTTCCCCTGTTGGATCAGCTCTAAAAAGTCTGGCAATGTGAAGAAGTGAATATCTTTTGTCTTGGTTTCTAAACAAGCTTTTTCATGGTTTTCCCACTTTTCCTAGCCACTGAAAATCTGTGGCGAGAATTTTCTTGTTTCATCTTTATCCTTGAGATTCAGGTTTATTTTCACTATCTCTGAATAGCCTGAGCTTCTAAACCGGTTCATAGCAGCATCTAGCTTATATTTTCATGTAAAGAACAATATTTGGGGCTTGAACTAGACCTAGCATGGTTATGGTATCTAGCCTTTTCCAAGGATTTGACTTTGTGGAGCCCTAACCTGCAATGCTTTTGTTGGGTCGCTGTGGGAAAAGCCTGAAAAATGTGGTTGTTCTTGTATTTGTTTTGCATTTTGGACAAAGACGATGCCTTCCTGAGACCCTTGGTATTCCCTTCAAGATTCCAGGCATAGAAGGTTCCTGACAACTGCCAGTTGCCCTAGGTGTGGGGGAGTAGGTAGTATCTGTGGCTTGCTATTGCCTACCTCTCTAACATTCCCTTCACTTAGTAGTCATTTGGATCTGACTGCTTCCTCTGACTGTGCTGTGAAGCTCCCTGTGAATCTTTGAAAGATCTCACCTCCATGCAAAAAATCCTGTATGAGTTTAACAATAATTCAGCCAGGGAAGCAGAAATTAATACGAATTGTCCCCCTCCCATGCAAGCGATTTACTGCCCATTTTATGCACAAGTGAATAAAAAGCCCATGTCAGAAACTTCTGTCTCATATTTCTCTTGATGTATGTCAAGAGGCAATATTCTTCTTGCATCTTTTCCCAAATCTGCGCATCTTGCCTATGCGCTTTGCTTACTGTAGAAGTCAAAGGCAGTCATAGTTCGTTTTCCTCTGGGACTCTGCATAGCAACAGTGGTGTTGATGCTACAGGTCTTCATTAATATTACATCATTGATTTTATTTTCTGGTGATAGATAATCTCAACTAGTATATAAAGAGGTGGTTCTGATTGGATTGGACCACTGATTTACAAGGTCCTCTCTAAAAATTTCCCTGGTGATTAAAACCAAAAAAATATTAGAGAACCTTTTAATTTTCAGATCTTAACAATTAAAAAAAATCCATATGCATTCAGTGTATTGCTTCAGCACAGCTTTGAGCAAAATTCCACCTATTTAGTTAGGTGGATTTTTGCTGGAATCTAGTAGCAGAAATGTGATGGAGGACAGACCCTAGCTTTGAAATTCACTAGAAATCCGGAGATAGAAACTGGAATGTCCTCTGAGACACACTCCATATATGCAGAATCCATCTGAATAAATGAGCCCCTTACTTAACTGGGAACGTACTGTATATTCCATCTGCAGACTGAATGATTGCTCCATTTCAAGCCTCCTGACTCCCATGGAGCCATCTGGTACATGTTAGTTTGTACGAATAGGTGAGGATTCCTGCTAACACAACAGCCTTTAACTAGTCAGAGTTCTGATATTTAGCACTCTGCTTCACATCTGCCTACAAAGCCATAACAAAAACCTCAACGTTTTCCGTGTTTAATATTTAAATGAACCTTCCTTTTTCTCCTGGAAAGCCAGTTGGGACAGGAACAATTAATTCAATTACATCAGAAAATGGGCTGAGCTATTAATATATCCACTAAGCAGAGATTTCACATTATGTGGCATTGTGAATTTTTCATCCGTTACTTGCTTAGGGCTGAGTGGGGAGGAGGATGGGGGAGGGGGAGAAGGCATGTGTCATATAGATACTTTTATATCACTTTGAGGTATTCTCAGATAATTAAACTAACAAGAATATTTCATGCCTATAAGCAGCAGTGGGCTGCTCATGGAAGCAGTAATGCGTAGGTAAGCGTAGGTGGGTAAACTGTGTCCATATGGGATTGGCAGTCTGTGATACTGCACCCTTTGGCGTGGCACCTCGATGAAGGAGGGGCAGCTTGCAGCACCTTCAGAAAGATGCTTTGGTGGGAGCTCAATCAGTCCAGAAGGTCTCTGTGAAAATGGAGAAAACGAAATAAGAGGCAGAGAGAGATATGTGCACAAGAAAAGACATCAGGGACTAAACCAAATGTTTATGTAATCACACATTGCTCTGGCGACCCAGATTCCCAGATGTATTTAAGGCACCTCAGACACTTGTGAGCTCTCTGGCTATTTAAAAAGAAAGAAACAATATCACAGTCATCTCCTCACACAGGCAATTTTCAGGTGCCTGAAGGAGAAGGAGGCCCAAGAGGACTTTTGAGCCGCCCATGGTGCATACACCCATGTGTGGTGCATAACCGTGTGTTACAGCTGTGGTGGCTTGAGTTGCCTGAATTTGCTAGGGATGTCTCCACTCAGCAAACTGACACTAGATCTTGTTCTTCCTAGATGTTCTGTAGGGCAGAGATTATTTATAATTTTTGCTTAGTCAATGGTAAGACTCATCTGCAGCAGAAATCTGCCTGTTTTCTGTTTATTCTCTTTTTCTTTCTTTTTTTTTTTTTTAACTTTCTGAGGTACTCCTAATGCTGGATATTTCTAATAAAATAATCTCTTTTGTTCACCCATCCAGGTTCTCTCTAGCTTTTGATGTGTCCTAACTAAATGGAAGTTGCTCCGACTGGTGTTTCCTAGTAATGCAGTCAGTATGCCATTTACAGAAGCAGGATTGGATCTGTGCACATTCTTACAATTCGCGTCAGTGTAATCTCACTTTGTTTTAGCAAATGTTACCCCACAGACATGGGATCACTTACAGACTGGGAGCTGTGCTCACACATCTATTGCAAAATACAGCCCACTAAAAACAGCTGTAAGGAGCTCCCTTTGTCTGGTTGGGGTTCTTCACTTAAGTGCTTGTGGTGCCTGATTAAATTAGTAATCAGAGATATAGTCATGCTATTTTGTGACTCTGAGAGCCTTGATTGTGGATTATATTTACACACTGCAATTTCTTTCTAAATGGAGCTCTTTGTGTTCAAGGACTTTAAGAGTCTTTCAGCCTGTGATAAAATCCAGTTTACTTGATGGACCAGCTCTTGCAGCACTGCCAAGCTCTTGCTTGGGCAAGCTGTATAAAACTGTTTTTCAGTTGCACAATAAATATAGCTATGTAAAAGTTCATATGTGGTGCGATGGTTTTGTTGATCCTTTTTGCTGAAAAACTACTCTATGGCAGACTGGCAGATGCATTGAATTCCTTAATGTTGTGTTGCCTTGAAAAGACAGTGTTTCCTTTCTTGTCAAAACAGGAGATGGCTTGAACCAAAGATAGGTAAGTGGTAGTGACAAATTTTGTGGTGTATAACATGCTTGTATAGACCAAACCAGGTGTCATGTTCCTGATCAATATAATAGGACTGGAAAATCATCCAGTCCTTACAGCTTATTCTGTTGTGCTTAAAACTTGTGGTGGGCGTTAAGTCGGTGGCTCTGTCCCATACACGTATTAGTACAGCGAGGCAGGAGACCTTATCACCCTGCTGATACTCAGAATACAGAGCCCTCTGATAAGTCTGGTGAGGGACCTTCTCTGAGGAAAACCCCTGTTCAAAGTCCTGCTTGTCATTTTCTGAGCAAGAATGAGAAGCTGTGTCCTTTCGAACAGTTGTCAGACCCGCTATATTCATTCATTTATACAAAAGAGTGCAGGGAAAATGAGCAGGACTTCCTCTGCAATGAGTAGGTGGTGCAAGGTAGAGAAACCTCAGTCCAGGATGTTGATCTGAAACAGATCAGGGAGAACTCTAGCCCTTTAGGCTACTTTCTTGCTTTCTTTATGTTTGGTCAGAGTCCACCCAAGACTGGAGGAAGCTTTCCCAGGAAATTATTGTTTTTTTTTCTCCCCCTTTTTTTAATAGGTTCTTATGGAACATATAAGCTCCTTTTCTGGTGGCGTTAGATTCAACCTCCCTGAAAAGTATATGATTAGCTTTAATGAGTACATTTGTTTGTTTTAAAATCAGTTTTGCTATTTGAATGCCTTAAACTGAGAATAACATGAAGGTCCTGTCTGTAAAACATCAGTAATTCTGTCTCTTGCTCTGTTCCTGTCTTGTAGTGTCACTTCAAATCTCTGTGCTTTGATTTCTTTTTTTTTTTTTACTCATTGCTCGTCTTATCCATAAAAATTACTTGAAACTGGAGCTTTATTATTTGCTGTACTAGAAAATGGAATCTGATCTCACTTGGGTCTTTGTATTGTTGTAATGTAAATAATATTAAATTAATTGACTGTTTTTAATGATTATTTTGAGGCATCCTACCAGCTATAATAGTTCTTTAGCCACTTATGATAGTTTAATCCAATTCTGAAGCCTCTGGATAAAGTCACAGACCAGATGCATGGATGTAACTCATGTAGTTGCAAAATATAAACTCATTCTTTTGAGCAAAGTATAGTGCCACCTTACAGATTCCTGGAATTATGTTGTCTAATGGCATTTTCTTTTTGCCACAGAAGAGCTGCAAAGCACTCTAACGAGAACACGCAGTCTTTGGTTCAACCCTGCCTAATCCTACTCAAACCAGGCCTTTGCCCTTCTGTGTCTATTTCAATACATGGTAGCATTTGTTATCCTATCTGTTTTTGCCACTTGTTTTTGGTGAGTGCAGTTTAGTGATCCTGCCCTTCATAAAAGATAAGAGTCTGTTTCAGGATATTTGATTTGGAGCTTGACTCAATATCCATTGTGTCTCAGAGCTGTGGGATATCTTTTAGCCTAATTTATGCAGAGAAAAGCACACTGCATAGGTGCAACGCCATCCAGCTCTTGACTTGGTACTTGTGTTTTGTGGTCTTGAAGGATCCATTCCCAGGGGCTCCTTATGTGGCTCAGTGTTAATGGCAAGCAATAAACTGTTAGTCCAGGCTTCCTCCTGAGCGCCTCTGCTGGCAGTTGGCTGTTCTTGCTCCAGGTTCCTCCACTTCAGATGCTCAAATGCAGTTATTTTCTGTGACCGGACATGATAGGATTCGCCTGATTCAACCACCAAGCTAAGTCAGCAAGACAGTCTTAAATCTCTGTAAAGATTTCCCCTATGCTTCTACAATGATTGGATTAGCATCACCCACCCTGTGAAACAAAAATATCTCCTCCCCTACCACCAAAGAACCCACCGAGCCTTCCAAACCATCAGCACCCCAGTACTGAAAAAGAAACTGTCACAGTCCTTGGTGTTTCCATAGGTAGCATCTTTCATTTTGGCTCATGACTTTTTTGAGGATGTTATTACTATAGCAGTAGAGTGTGTGGCACAAGCAAATGCTTAGGGACTAAAAATGTGACTGCAAAAGTTGAAAGGAATACAGTTACTGGGTGTTTGTTAATTCCATCTTTGCAGGAGGATAGCAGCTGCTTTCCTTTTCTTTTTTAACAGATGGAGTGATTTCTCATGTAGTATTACAGTAATGACCAACGTGACACAGAAGGAAAATTCTGTGACAATATGGTAAGCAAGATCTTATTGACAGCTCCACTTGGTTGTAATTTGTAAGCTTTATATTGTTCCTCTATTCTTTTTTTTCCCCACCTCCCAAATGCTGCTTGTTTTCTGCCTTATAGATTTAGATTTCAAGCTGAATGAAACAGCTTAAGTTTAAAGACTCTTAGCTAAAAGCTGTTCAAAATACATAACAGAATTTATATCTAGTCATGAGTTAAAAACAAAAACAAAACAAAAACCAAAGGACTGCATTATGAAGTGATGGAGTGAAAATTATCACCTATTTCATTTCTCTGTTGAGATTGCTGCCTCATTTCTCCTGTAGGAGCAGGTGCCTTCTCCACCACAAGCGTTACCTCCTTTGCATGAGGGAGTCATAGCCCAAAGGTGCTGGGGATGTAATGGGGCTGAGGAGAGCAGCCTAAACAAGGGAACAGGTCAGGAAGGACCGAGGTGGAGCATTCTCACCCTGCCCTAGAAAACAGTGTACAATAGCCAGAAACAGGCCCAGAGATGTAATTCACAGCCAAAACCTGCTGATGCTGCCGTGAGTAGAGGTGGTGAATTCCACCTCGTGTTTGTAGAGGTACTGAAAATCCAGCCAGAGCACCCCAGGCAGGGTCTTCCTCTATGGGGCATGTTTGGGTCTGTGCTGCTTAGTTTATTCAGCTGCGTGTGTTTAGGTGCATTGGATAATGAGCTTTGATGTCCTTGTAAGCTTCTTGGTAACCTGTATGGTTTGCACAAAGTGAGGAGTGAGGAGGATGCTATTTGTCTGTGGATGATAAAAAAGAATGAAAGAACAATCCAGTGGGTCCAGAAATAGCATAAAACTGAATTGCAGACTGTCCTGTCATGAGGAGAAGTGGAGCTTTTTGCAGTGCTGTCTACAGAGGTCAACTTCTCTGCTCCCATCTGAGGAGTCTTTACAGTCATTGGCATGCTTGCTCCTGTAAAGTGCGGACCAGAAAATTTTGCTCTTGCAAACAGTTCCTTAAGAAATAGTCCCAAGGGCTGTTTTTCATACCAGTTTCTCTTAAAGTCCTGTTGCATACCGCATACGTTGCAAAGCATAGATGTTTCTTGATAATGGGGACAAACACCCCTAAGAGAGACACTTTCTGTTAGAGTCCATTAATGAGACTTACTTTTTGCTGTGTCTTGTAGAAATATATTAATGGGGTTGTTTTTATCTCTGTGGCAGATTTGTCTTTAGTTTCTGGAGTTGGTAGAAACTTGTGATACTGTTTTTCAGAAGGTTAGTTAGAATAGGGGGAGATTAGACTGATTCTATATTGCACATTAACTGCCTTTTAAAATTTCTCCAAGTGAAGGGCTACCAGCCTGCTGCTCAGTGACTAATAAATTTGATTCATCCTCGCTCTCCACAGGGTTATCCTCCTTCTTACTAATGTTTGACATTTTACGTTTTAATTAAAATCACCCTCCAAGCGGCAAACCACTAAGAGAGTGACAGATATTCTTACTGCAAAAAGATACAAGCAAAAGGGCAATTCACTAACTATATCTTCAACAGTACCTCTCCCTTTTGCTCTACATGGCCACCTAATGTGTGTGCATGTGTGCTAGAGAACAGACAAGGCCTATCTGAACACCCAGGGTATTTCCAGCCCCCTGCACACTCTCATTTAATGTTTGTAATTCAGTAGGATCCAACAAGGGCCACAAGGACTTGGGAGAAGTAGTGATTGGTGCTATACAAACACATAAATAAAGTCATGGCTCCAGCCAAGGACACTATTGAATCCAAGAGAAGGATGACAAAGAATAACAATGTAATTATAATCTGTGTAAACAATTGCAATGAAAATGCTATAAATTCTGCAGCAGCTAACTCCCAGCTCTCTAGCCATTGCTGATAGTTGGTCCTATGTGGACCTCCCTGAAAAGGAGAGGCTTGAGAAGGATCCATGGATAAAATCTATAGATAGGTTTAGAGAAAGTTTTTGGGAAGGCATTAGAAAATATCACCGTAAGAGATTACCCAAAGACAGGCAGTGAACGTGAGTGAGGTAAGAAATGCCACCTTTCCTCTGTCTCCATGCAGGTGAGGATCATGAGACCACATTCAGAAAGCAGTGACACCATTTGTACTTCACCAGTTTAAAGCCTGACAGGATTTTTTCTTGTCTCCCACTGGCCTCTCTTATCCCATCTCAAACCCAACAACATGAAAAAGATTTTCTTATATGTATTGTGTCTGAAGGTACTGGGGATTTTATTTTCATAGAATCATAGAATGCTTAAGGTTGGAAGGGACCTCTAGAGGTCATCTAGTCCAACCCCCCTGTACACGCAGGGTCACCTAAAGCACGTGGCACAGGACTGCATCCAAGCGGGTTTTGAAGATCTCCAGAGAAGGAGACTCCACAACCTCTCTGGGCAGCCTGTTCCAGTGCTCTGTCACCCTCACTGTTAAGAAATTTTTCCTTAAGTTCCTAGGGAATTTTTGATGTTTCAGTTTCCGGCCATTCCCTCTAGTCCTATCAGTGGCCACCACTGAAAAGAGACCAGCACCGTCCTCTGCACTCCCTCCCTTGAGGTACTTATAGACACTGATTAGATCCCCTCTCAGCCTTCCCTTCTCCAGGCTGAACAGGCCCAGCCCCCTCAGCCTCTCCTCATAGGGCAGATGTTCCAGGCCCCTGATCATCCCTGTACAGAGCTGCTCTCCAGAAGGTCGGTCCCCAGCCTGTACTGGTGTCTGGGGTTATTCCTCCCCAGGTGCAGGACCTTGCACTTGGCCTTGTTGAATTGCATGAGGTTTTTCACCGCCCAGTTGTCCAGTCTGTCCAGGTCCCTCTGGATGGCAGCGCAGCCCTCTGGGGTATCAGCTACTCCTCCCAGTTTGGTATCATCAGCAAACTTGCCGAGGGAGCACTCTGTGCCTTCATCCAGGTCATTGATGAATAAATGGAACAGGATTTTAAACATCTTTAAAAAAGAAGGGGAAGTTGCAAAACCTTGCAAGCTACAGACTTGTCTGGGCCTCTCTGAATTATGATACAGTCCGCAAAGGAGTAGTGGAAAAGTGACAACTCCCTTTCCTGTGATATTCTGGCTGTCCTTCAGAGATGAACAGAGTGAAATATATAACTTCCCAATAGAAACATATCTAATAGAGAAAAAGCTCAGTTATATCAATAAGAACATATAGGAAAAGAGAGAAAGTGCTAGGAAAGATGGCTTGGTATTCACAGTTAATTTCTCCTGCTTTTGGGAAAGTCAGAGAAACATGGTATTTCCACTTAAGCAGCTTATGTGATCAGTGGTTCAGCATCACCAAATACAAACAAGTAAGTGGGACTAACTGGTCTCTTGAAATCTCTTTGATTTACTGAAGTAGCTCGATAGCAAACCTGTAGATGGTTCTGTTAATAACAACAGAACAACTTAATGAATAAAAGGCCTTCACAGAAATATTGTTTGTGCCTCCCTGTGACTTTATTTCAAAGGAGGGAATTTATAGCAATGATAGTGCTGCTTTTTGTGTCTGGATGCTCGAATTTTATGTGGAGGATGAATTTGCCTCAGCCACATGGCCTTCCTAAAAGCCAACTTTGGGCATCTTTGTGTAGTTGTGATGGAAAGAATCTGGATGTTTTCAGAGACAAACTGTGAGTGTTTCATTGAAGAGGATCGTTGTGCCAAAATTATAAGGGAGTACGAACTCTTTGCCAGGGCTCTGAGTTCATAGGCATAATTGAAAATAGCAAGCAGGTCCTACCTCTCAGGAAAACAGGTACAACACTGTAATGGTTCCTACCCTGCACCAGCTATCCTTCATGCGTGTTTAGTCAACGGTTTGTCTATACAGGGACACTGAAGGAAACAAATCCAAACTAGCTAAAGCAACTAAATTTAAAGTGTATTGAATAAATTGCATTAAATCCCTGTGTACATGTTCTCATTCAGAATTGAAATAAGTAAGTCCCATAACTTCCAACTTAATTTTGAGTACGAATACCTATGCAGAGATTTAATGCATTCTAACTAATCCATTTTAGCAGTTAATTAAGATTGATCATACTCAGTGTTCCTCTCTGACGAAGCCCTTCCAAGGAACAAGACACAGAAAAACACCAAACTCGGGAGCGCAAGATCTTTGAACATCCAGTGCTGTAGATGCTAATGCAGATAGTGACGGTCCTGAATGGCACAGCTGTATGCAGACGTACCTGCCTCAATGCTGTCAGACAGGACAGCGGGGCTGGCAAGGGCTGGCCAAGGACAGCAATGTTGGGAAATGGCACACTGAGCCTTTAAAGCCTTGGCCTATATGAAGAATTCTGACTGTTAATGAAACGTCCACAACAGCAAGATGCTCAACAGCAAGATGCGCTTGCTCTTGCTTGTGTGCAGGGGAGGCAGGATGTGGCGTGAATGCTGATGTTTTCCTGTCTACCTGGAGTGATGTGTTCTTGGGCCAAATCCTGACTTGCCACATAGGCATAGACCAAGTGAACAAACATTGCTCAGCACCATATAGTCTCTTCTTTCATTTAAGGGGACAAAACCTGGAGTTTAAGCCTTATTATTCTTTTCAAAATATACCTCAAACAATAACTTGCAGCAAAACAGGAGATTATGAATAAATAATAAGCTGCATAGGTGTACAGGGAAAATACAGCAGTCCATAAATATAGTTAAGAACTTGGTTGTACAGTAAAAGAAAGGGTATAAAAATGTGAATGACTAAAGCAATATGGTTGCAAAGGAATAATAATCTACCATGAATTAGAATATGCAAGTAGGGGGGACTAAATTGCTTTTACTACTCTATACATTTTGTTTAAGTGCCTAGAGGCCTTCAGGTATGAGTGCTAAAATAAAAATATTATTATTATGGATTTTGGGGGGCAGATAAGATGGGATAAGATGGGATTTGAGGATGTCCCCTGAGTCTAAGTTCTGTCTTGTGTGGTTAAATGTGTTGGGCCAAATTTATCCCTGATCTGCTATATTTACTCTTGAAAGCACTTTAGAAAACTGCATATTAGAGCTATATTTAAAGAAGCGCTGAATTCTGAATAGGCGTTTGAAGCTAGGCTATAAAATCAAATACATTCTCTCAGGTCAGCTTAGTTTTGGGTGAGGGGAGTGATTGCTCAGTCAGATCAGTCCAGTGAATTGGAAACAACGGTGCATGAAAAAGGTGGTGGCAAAATAATACCTCCACATGAGAAAAGTGTTAATGCTAATCACTGGCTAGGCTGGTCGTCAGTTTTTATTTACAAATTTTAGCTTTTTTTTTTTTTTTTCCACTGCTGATTATTCTCTCCTAGGGACTGCTAAGGTAGCTTTTCTCCCAGTTTCACAAGGAAATTTAGGACCAAATCTTCTGCTGCATTATGAAATTTCTGTGAGAAATTTCTTGACTGGGCCCACAAGCAGCAGCTTGCAAAGTCAGTAGCAATATTTGTGCTGACTGTAAAAGGTATGAGCCTGAACCTTGGAAGATGAAACCAGAACCCCGATAACCCTGGTTGATTTTTGGCCCTAGAGGTACCCCTTGCACCCGTGCTGCAGGTACATTGTTCTGCCACTGCTGCTGCCAGAGCTGGCCTGGGCGATACACTGGTAATGGGGACAGCAGTGAGGCTGGGACACAGCTGCTAGAGTCAGAAAGTGCCAAATGGGCTAGACCTGTGATTTCATCATGTATTTTAGATTCATTACCCACTTGCTAGAGAGCTTTCTAGAAAGAATTTGCATGACTTCAGGGCGATGCAACAAATATTCCAGAAAGGTAAAAGGAAAGAAGGGAGAGGACTCAATTTTCTTTTATTTTATCCACATTCGAGCTATTTTTACAGGGTTTGATCTCTCCAGCATCTGAAATAGCTGGTGAGCTCTTGTGTGGTGAGGCCATTGGTCTCTTCCGAGCAGCTGTTTGCCTGCAGCACCCCGGGCCAGCTCCTGCCCTTCGCCAGGTCATAGTAGTCTCTGGAGCCGGTCTGCAGCTGCAGCTGTCTGAGCACGAGAGCAGGACGAGCTACCTAGCTGGGTCAGTCTGGAAGAAGAGGGAAAATCCTGGAAGGGTGTGACAGCTAAAGGCAGTGGGGTGCAGGGAGCACGCTTACTGGCGTGTGCTCTTGCTGACCATTACTGCCCAACAGTGTTGAAGTGGAGGTGGCTGCATGTTTGGTGGTGAGGCTTTCTAGTGTTTAGATGTATCGAGTATTTTTTGAAACAAGTTTTCAGTTTATTGTCAAATAACCTGGCATGGCCATTTTGTGCAAAGACTCAGCTTATGAGAAAAGGAGAGGACTTGCTCACACAAGTGACCAAGCGCTCTTGGCATCTGTGGTGACTTTGCTTGTGCAAAATAGAATTGGTCCTGAGTTGGTTAATTTTCAGTGTTGCAATTCAAAGGTTTAATGCTATAGAAACTGTCCTGCTTGGCAGAGGGAAGGAAGCAGACCCATGGGGGCTCAATGTGATGCTTGCTCAGTGCCAGTGTGGACCTCTCTGTAGCGTGCATGGTGCGAGAAGAACCTTCACATCTGCGTGCTGGTGGTCTGAATCGTAAGACAGGGAGTAGAGGTGAAACCATGGTGAGAAATCAGCACTGCTGAACACACACAGAGAGAAATGGCCAGTGGTGGAGCTGGAAATGGGGACATGCAGCAAAGTTGAAACCCATGGAAACTCTGGCAAGGGGCTGGACTAGACACAGAGCAGAGGCTCAGAAGGTTGTGCTCCCACAGAGTCATCGAACCTCTTATCGCCATGGATGAATAGGAAGCTTCACACAGGCATTTTGATGTTTCTTGTTAATTTTGACTGCATTGAGTGCTTTGTTTGACAAAAGAGGGAAAGGAAGGATTCAGTCTTGACTGACCCTGGTTCCTATCTATGCCATAGCAAGTGAAAAGGGATCTATAAAGTTAATAAGGGTGTATATAAAAAATAGTAACTGTGGCTATTTTGGCACACAATACTGGTGTTCTGCCTTTGATTTCCATTGCTGGTAGTTGCAAGCGTTCTACTAGTCATCGTGCAAGTTGTCTTAAACCTCATGTGGCACAGGTGTGCTGTCCTGCACCTTTATGTGAAGAGAGACATTTGACCTCAGTGCAGAAGTTGTATTTGCATTGTTAAGACTCCTTCAACATGCAAAAGGCACAGGGAAAGTTCGTATTTATGTTTCCTATCAAGTATAAGAATCATTCAGGCTAAAAAGGTGTATATGTTTTCAAAAGTACAAAAAGTTTTTCTAGATGGTTAATCAGACATTTGGGAGTTTTGAATCCCATATATGATGTGCCACTGCCTTTGTTCAGCAAGATGCATTGGCTGATATTCAATTTCCTATCGAGATCAAAGAAGAGCTGCCACTGGTCTTTGGTCTGCATGATTGGAGGAGACTAGTGGAAGGGATACAAGCAATTTCTAGTATCATTTCTCCTCTCCTCTCCTCTCCCTTCCTCTCCCTTCCTTTCCTCTCTTCTCTTCTCTTCTCTTCTCTTCTCTTCTCTTCTCTTCTCTTCTCTTCTCTTCTCTTCTCTTCTCTTCTCTTCTCTTCTCTTCTCTTCTCTTCTCTTCTCTTCTCTTCTCTTCTCTTCTCTTCTCTTCTCTTCTCTTCTCTTCTCTTCTCTTCTCTTCTCTTCTCTTCTCTTCTCTTCTCTTCTCTTCTCTTCTCTTCTCTTCTCTTCTCTTCTCTTCTCTTCTCTTCTCTTCTCTTCTCTTCTCTTCTCTTCTCTTCTCTTCTCTTCTCTTCTCTTCTCTTCTCT
>NW_010580598.1:115958-147496 GCF_000705375.1 Tinamus guttatus
TTGAAAATGAGACTATTCTCCCAGAAAACCAATTTAAGGTCTGCTAATTCTTCAAGCAAAGCAAAGTGTCTGTATTTTGCATGAATAGCAATGCAATGTTATTAAAGCTGTGAGTCAAGCAGTTAGAACAGGAGAAGCAAAACAATTAAAATTTCCATATAGAATTCCATGAAACAGAAAAATGAATTTCCCTTAGCGCAGGACCTTACCAAGTTCTGTCTCCAGTGATGCAAACACAATATTGCATGCAAGTTAGTGCCTTAATGGAAGTGCTCCTAAAAAGCTGTAAAGAGTAGGCGTGCACTAAACCAAATCTTCAGGTGGACAGTTGCTTCTCAAACCATTTCAACTGCCCTGTTAGTGTGGTTTGAGATCCGGCTTATTCTAAATTGTGGTGCTTCCAGCACTTGGGCTGAGGTGTGTGTGAAGCGAGACTTCAAGGAGAAACCTGTTGTGGCACCATGCTGCCCGGCTCAGGTGTGCCTATCTGCAGAATGGAAGCAGGTAAGCTGCTTTTTAGTGGTTTTGTGATAAATTCCTGAAAATAACCCCTGCTTTCAGAAAGTTCTCTTCTTGAAAATACTTGAGACTTACTGCCTGGTGTGTATCCTATTTTTCCCCTGCTTTACCAGTAGTATGTTCAAAAAGGCCCTGCTGGCCCCTTTCACCCATGAGGTAGTTGTTTTTCTCCTAGCTAGTGGCGTTTCTACCATCAAGGAAAGCTTTGCAGCCAAGAAGAGCTCTTGAAATCCAAGGCATCTGAAGCCTGGGAGAAAAGAAGGCAAATTAATACTGCTCATTATGCAATTGGTAAGCAAGCATTTCCCCTTGCTGCAGCTAGCTGCTGCCTTACCAACTGAGGTGAACCCTCCTGCCCCAAAAGACATAAAGCGTTAACAGCCTGTCACGCTTCTGCTGCCTTTCCTTGCTTGTGATCCAGTGTTAGATTCAAATCTTAATGCGACACTTCCCTTCTCCAGACCACCGAGTTTCACTGGCATGGAGGAGGAGGAAGAGTGTGGTTAACATGTTGGGCATCTCAGTGGGTGTAAGGCTCTCACCCTTCCTGCTGTCCTCTGGGCAGGGGCCAAATCCCCATTGACATGGGCATCAGAAGCCCAAGTCTGGGCTCAGCAGATGTCTCCCTTTGGTGGCTCTTCTCATCTCCCTTTGGCGGCTCCTAGCACAGAAATCAGTCTTACCACTTCCATTTCTGATGTATGAAAGAGCAAGAGATATTCTGCCCATGGCCTCAGCAGCGTATGAAGACTGGCAGGTAAAGCGCCTCAGACAAGATAAATACTGTGAGCATCTTGTTTTGCCAGTCCTCGCTTATTATTCACATTGGATTTGAAATATCTACAGCTGCCAGCCACTTTTTCAGGTCAGAGTCTACAGCAATCCAAACAGAGTGCTGCAGTAACTGACCTTTGTAGCTGAGGAGATATGTGTGAGAGAGAAGAAAAAGCAATGCTACCTCATTTTTTGTCTGTCTCCTTTGCTTTGAATGGTAAGTGTGGATGCCTTCCTTGTCGTAGTGATAACAGATGGTGGGTGGCAGTGGCACGTCCAGGCTGCCCTCCTGGTCACCAGAGCTGCTGCAGCCTGCAAGGGACCTTGGTGCTCCGGCTGCATCAGAGAGTTTGCTTGTAGGAGAGAGAAAAAGTTTACATTTGTCAGAGCAAAGTGAAGAAACATGGGATTGTGAAGCGCTGGGTGCTGCCATATAAGCACTGTAGCCCCAAGTCTAATGGGTAATAGAGTCATTAATTCTGCTGATTAACTTGGCCTTGGGGTTCATGGAAATGACATCCACCTCCTTTCTTTTCTTTTTTTTTTTTAAGCTCAAACTGTGGAACGAGAGAGCATAAAAAAACAAGCTAATTAGAGAGAAATCAGGAGAAAAGAAGCAGGGAGAAAAGAGAGACAGTCTGAGCATTAATGAGACTGATTTGGGAAGAGGATGTGACAAGCTCTTCAAAAGCATTATTGTCAAATGTGTCACTGTTTCATAGATGGCTAGCGCTACCTTTGAGCTTCACGCTGATAGTTAATGATTTGAAACTATAAAAAGATTGAAAAGGTAAAAGGGAAAATGTCAGACTCGACTGGATTTTAATGAGAGCCCCCCCTTACCATTTTTTTTTCCACATGAAGAAGCCTTGAAAAGTACAAAAAAAAAGTTCACTTTCCCGCTATTCGTTTGTGTTCCCCTGGCAAAAATAGTTTCCAAAGAGGAAGGGAGAACCCAGAGGTCCTTTGAGATCACTCTGACCCCTCTCTCCTTTGCCAAACCACCAGTTTTCGCTCAGCGACTGCAGGATTGTGGCTGTACAGGGACCAGGCTGACAAAAATAAGCCGAGATTGATGGAAGAGACAGCCATAGCTCTTGTTTGTTTTTTTGTGACGTGCTGAGCAGAAGCAGTCTTCACACTGGGAGATGTAACAAAGAAATGTAAAGCGATTACGCAGGTTCATTTGTCACTATCACTGCTCCAGCTATTGCTGTGTGCGACAATGAGATGACAAGGCATTTATTGCTGATGGTTGGTTATTAGCCGCATTATAGGAAACATTAGCACAATCTAGGATACATAGACCAGGGAGACAATAGCTTTCTGGGCTCCAAACTCAGCAGGGTAGCCTTGTCATTAAATTTGGTAGTACCAATTTGATTATTTTTTTAAAATAAATTGAAAGAAAACTTTGAAAACTAAATTTGTAACCCTGCGTTTACCTTCAGACTGATCAACCTGCCTTCTCTGGAGGCTGCATTTCATATCAGACAGGCGATGCAGCCCAGCAGGCCAACAAAGCTCTTACAAAGAAAGATGCATCAATAAAGCCTAGTGATAAATCAGCTCTTTGCTGATCTTACACTGCCTCGTTGGCCTGACCTCCACAGTGCCACTGGTGCCTCCTGCATGGACCCTGCTCTCTCACCTAAGTCACCTGTTTATGTGTAGTGGGCAAACACTATGTTATGATCCTTATCCTGCTGCTCTTCTCTTCCTTAGACCTGTCACCTACCCTTGCTTGTCCTATGTGGATCCTTCAGGGTCGGATCTTGGAAACTCTTCTACTGTTACAAATAGCCCTTCAGAAATCACTGGAAATATTTGACAGTGAGGTCTAAGTGTGAGGGGAAAGGATTGGCATGCCTTGCATGTGACTGGATGACTGCCATATTTATTAAGCAGTAAAACAACATGCCTGTCCTATGGTAAAAGCTGTATGTGCTCAGTAGTGGGAAGCCAACCCTTAGTTTCAGGGTAAAGTGCCTATTTTTGCAGCCTTTCAGTACTGAATTTTGCAGTAAACACAGAATTTCTGGTGGCAGCTTCTTTTTTTTTCAAAGGGGGTTTCTGTTGTCTAATTCATTTTCATATTAATTCAGTTAGTGAGCAACGTTTTCCTTGTTTCATTTGTTCTGACAGTCAGTTTATTTTGTGCTACCCTCAGACTTGCAGAATGCCCCAGATTTTGGCACTGAAAGCACTTGAATAAACTGTAACAGTTGTCCTGGGAAAGTTGGAGGTTTTGACAGCTGCATAAGGGATCATGGGACTTCAGCCCACAAAATTCAGTGCAAGGGGAATTACAGTGTTTTAAAAAGCACTATCATTTAATAACATTGTGAATAGTAACAGGAGCTGGATTAGAATAATTTCAAGCCAGAACCAAGTGTCTGTGAGTATCTTTTGAATCCAAAAGTAAAATTTAATTGGAATCTCTATCACCAGATCTGGATGCATCAGATGGAAAAATTATCTGATTTTTTTTTAATATTATGAAATTTGTCATATTCTTTGCACAATATGCTGTCCTCCCAGCAGTGGATTTCATCTAAACTGTTTGTTCTGGATTAATTTACATTTAGTAGTGGTTACCACGAATACTCAACCAGATTCAGACCTTAAGGTTCATAAGCCAGATTATAAAAAAACATGTAATAATCAGTCATTCCCCTTTAAACTACCTTTGCTGAATGTGAGTATGGGAGAGAATTAGTATTGTCAGCTCTCCTAAATTTACTGAGCAAGGCGATTTTGACTTCCACTTAGGCGCAGTCTAACCCATGTCACCTGCCTCTGCTCACCACTCAATTTTGCCCTGAACTACCAAGCTGTGCTGTTTTCCCTTGTTTCTACATCACACTGACACTTCTCTAATTATTTTTGCTCCTAAGTTAATTTTGATATCTTCCAAATAATTCTGCTGCCACATCAGCTCCAGTCTGAATTTCCCTTCAGTTCAAATTCTTTCCTGTTTCCTGCCGAAATCTTGTGATTTTTGGCAAAATAAAACATCAAGGTTGCTGACAGCACTGTGCACCACTTTGATTTCAATTGAAGAAAGTGTGTCTGAGAAGCTAGCACACTTTGGTTACCTGGGGTTCTTCAAAACAAAGAAATCCCTTGTGAGATAGCAACACCAGGGATGCAGCGTCCAAAAAGAGTCCATCTTTGGTGATGAGTAAAGGAAATAATTAAATTCAATAATATTAAAAACAAACAAACAAGCAAACATAAAAACAGCAAAATCTTTTAAGGGGTTTTGACAAGGTAGGAAATAGGGCTAAGTGTTTGGTGGCAATGCAGCATCCAATAAGGATAAGGCACTTACTGAGGCCCTAAAACTTGAAACTCGTTGCAGAAGAGGCACCTGAACTCTCAGAAGAGGAAAGCAATCTCTATTTGAGAGCACATGTGCATTTCTGGTGAGTGGGGGCTGATCAGTCAGCATTTCGGAGAGTGAGTTAATGCAGCATTTGGCATCTAAGCTAAAAAAATGCTCTTTGGCATGAACTTTGCTTTTGAGATATATGCACTATATCCTTGAGAAGTGGGGAGGTTTTTTGAATTTGTAATGGAGGCTGTTTTAATTTGGGGTAGGCTCGTTAAGGAACACAGTTTAAAAGCATAGATTTTTTTTTCCCCTTTGGCTTTATGCTGTGCATCATGATAAATTTAGCCAAAAACACAATGTAAGGGAGTGTGTCTGTATCATAAGATAAAACAAGGCAAAGACAGCTTGTTCTATGGCATACCACATATGGACAGCAGCTAACATACCCATCCCACTGTATAAACCAGAGCATAAGGTATTAAAGGAGAGGCTAACAGGTTGTGTGAGAATTTACTTTAGATCGTCCTATAAATGAAAAAAAAATCAGATCTTTCAATTTTTTAGTTGTTAAATATCTGTTGTTGTCAGTGGAGTTTTATTGTCTAAGACAGAAGTGGCAGAAAATGGCCTTAACTAGCAGCTGACACCACTGTGTTTTGGTCCCACCATTCATAACTGTTGTTCCACTCAGCCAGCTGCATGTTCTGGTCTCTGTAAGGACTAAGCTCTACATCGGATCTTTCTCTCCCTTCACGGTCTTCATAAGGAATTTCAAATCTGCTTTCCAATATGCAAATTATGCAGGAAGGACACTTGTCTAGATTTCAATTGAGACTAAGATGTTAGATTGAAACTTAGACTTAAGTTCTACCACTCTTCATAAATAAATAAAACAGAGGAAAGTAACTGGTAACACACCATAGTTTATAAAAAATGATTTTTTTTTCATTGCAAGGTGCTAAATTTTCAGAGTACAGAACTCATTGAAGCAACATTGCTCAAGATGACCTGTGGATTTTTCCTTTTGAAGGTTGCTTGGTAAAAACACTGCTTTGTTGCTTGTAGGAATGGGATTTTAGCTGTAAGGTCACTTTGTTTTCATACTCTTTAAATTACTTCCACCATTCACAGGGAATGTAAATCAAGTAAAGAACCGCCCAGCAGGGTTATCAGGGTAACACTAAATCAACACGCGTTGCAACGGATATGGGTGAAAATAAAACTTAAGCTGAGGCATATGTCTATTGCTACTAAGGATTAACAGTCTTTTCAATTAAAGCATGCAAAGGCAAAGTTGATTTTTTTAATGGTCCAAAGAAAAACAAACTCAGAGGCCAAACTCATCCAGCTTTTCTGTTCTATTTTCGTGGCATCTCTAAATCAATACTATATTGCAAGTTGGAAGAGAAAAGGGAGGAGAGCAAACTTTCGTTTTAGCAGTTTTTTAAAAAAATGCTGACTAAAATCTCTATCTATCATCTTGTTATTGAGAAGTATAAGTAAAAGGTGAGAGAAAATTGTGTCTGATATGGGATGTTTAGTTGACAGACAGCTCATTTTGACAGATGTGGCTCCCTTTAAATAGCTTCATAAATGAGATCCCAGAAAGACAAGGACAAAGGCTAGGAGAGAGCACTTACACTAATTAGACAGAGAAATCCATTTCCTTTTTAACTGAATGCTACTCTAAATGTGCAGAGATTTCCAAGTTATGAAGCACATGCAGCAGAATGGAGACTACAGATATTAGTTCATGATCTGCAAGGCATGGAATAACAATGGTCCTCATTTTTCAAGTACTGATCTGCAGTAGTTTAAAACTACACATCATCTCCTTACTAAAGTACCTGCAGATTAATGTCATGGCTAAAAGGCTTTTCATTCAAAGGGTTGAGGGGATCACAAAGGAAGGCAGAGAATCATAGAATCATAGAATCATAGAATCATAGAATCATAGAATGCTTAGGGTTGGAAGGGACCTCTAGAGATCATCTAGTCCAACCCCCCTGCATACGCAGGGACACCTAAAGCACGTGGCGCAGGACTGCATCCAAGCGGGTTTTGAAGATCTCCAGAGAAGGAGACTCCACAACCTCTCTGGGCAGCCTGTTCCAGTGCTCTGTCACCCTCACTGTTAAGAAACCACTGCCACCAGTGAAAAGAGACCATCACCGTCCTCTGCACTCCCTCCCTTGAGGTATTTATATACACTGATTAGATCCCCTCTCAGCCTTCTCTTCTCCAGGCTGAACCGGCCCAGCTCCCTCAGCCTCTCCTCATAGGGCAGATGTTCCAGGCCCCTTAGATGACTCTGCATTTATCACCAGAAGACTAAAAAGGCATCTTTGGTGCACTTTTTGTGTCCCTTTTTCTAATTAAACAATTCTGCTTTCTTGGAAAATGGTGAAATCAAATGACTGCACATGTGTTTTTCAGCTCACTTCTCTATACCTGCCATCACTTTCCTGACCCCGTGAGCCTTTATTTGTGGGCTTGGCATACTGCTTATTCATATCATGTCTTTGCCAGTGATTTTTGTCTTCTTTCTGCCCACCAGCAACAAGTAGTAAGCACTAGCAGGGCAATAACAGTGAAGATGGAGCAGAAGGTTTTCAGAAAGACCTAGTAACTGAAGTGCATACCAAGGTCCATGAGCAATCCTTAGTGTGGCTGGTAACATGTAGTATGGCCTGGATGGCTGCATTTTCACTGCTGCTGCCCATACTAGTTGCATTGACCAGGATTCACTGGTTATATATTCACTATATTAACGTAGTTAGAGGCTGGCAAAGTGGTGTGGTGAGCAGAAATAGAAAGTTATTGTTCACCCCAAGGAAAAAACCTGAACCATTCCTCAACTCCCTTATTAGAACCAGCTTATTAAAACCTACAGAGGAGTAAGTGTGGGAGCAAAGAACAATAATCCCTGCTCCTTCCTCTGTCTCTAAATATAGAAATAAGGTGTAGGATAGGAACTTAGTTTTAGGGTGGATTTGGTATTTATGGGATGTGTTCCTTAGAACTGAAGGAACATTCCATCCATTTGAGGAGGAAAGCAAAACCTTTTGCCATGCTGGCAAAAGGCAGCTTTCTAGACAGGGTGAAGAATAATGCAGTGTCTTAGTAACGTATGAGCCAAACACAACTCTTGCCAGTGGTGCTAAATAGACAAATTGCTTAACAGTTACCGGACGGGTTCTGCAACTGGGATCTGAGCAGGTGCAGGCTCCTGCTTACAGGCCAGGGGGATTTTGCAATGCTATTGGCTAAAATTACTTTTAAATAAAAATACGATGGAACTTTATTCATGTATGTACAATTGCATTTATATATCTATGCCATCATATACATATACATATATATGAGAGTGTGCATGTGCGCACACATGAGCTAACACAAATATGTATGTGTATAAACTGTATTTTGACAGTACTTGGAACAGCATAAAATTATTGCCAGGATTGCTGGTGATAAATTAGCCTCAGTGGACTGAGTTTAGTTGGAAGACTGAAACAAAACAAAGCCACCCTCAACACTCTAGATTAGCAGCACATGAAATGGTGAAATAATGGAGGCAGATGAAGTTAGAAACTAGACAAGGCTTTTTGCTTTCACATAACGCAGGATGACGTAAGCATGAAAACATATTGCAAGCATAAGCTGGGCATGGGTCAAGATAACAATCTCAGCTGGACTTCTTACATCTGGACAGAATAGCAAACAGTGTTGTATTTTCCTGATTTAACAGCTTATGGATTTTATTGTATATTTACTTATATGGCTACAGAATAGGAAATATGCAGAGCTATTTTTCTCTGAGTTTGCTCAGAGACTGCCTTAACTGAGATATTAAAGGAGTGAACTGTAGAATAAATGTTCCTGACAGATGTCTTGTGCTTTACTGTTACATAAAAAGCCACCTTGCTTACTCTGTCAGCTGTAGTATCTGGCTATCATCAGAGAAAATAATATCTGCAAAAGAATTGGTTATGCACATTTTGATTAATTTCCTGAGATAATACTATTCTTGTGCCATTTCTCAATCTCCTGGGGATTTCTTTATTTTCTCATTTGAGGAGAGCTTCCAATTAATCAGACCCCAGAATCCTGCAAACAGCTTTGTAAATACATGCGGTAATACTTATTTCCTTACATTTCTGAGGTACCAGTATACACATTACTTTCAAAATGTGTCCCACAAGTTACATAGTAGCATTGTTACTGGAAGTGAAAAAAGAGCGTTTTTCTTGAAAATTTAGTTATGATGTGAAGGAGGACTTGACTAGTTCATGTAAAGCTACTATAAGCCTGCTTTTCTTGTGAGCCATGCTTGAAGTAAGTTGTGAGATTTTTTGCTGGGATGAAACATTTTAAAATGTTTGGCTTCTTCATCTCACTGCGACTTTGTCAAATGCGTTTAGTTTTCTTTATTAAAAAAAGGTACAGAGTTTTGTGATTTTGGAATTTCTGCGAGATAACAATGAATATTCACCCCAAAACATAAAACAGAATGAAACAGAACTCCAACTTCTAATAAAAAGAAAAAAAGCTTTTGTTTTCAGGCATGGGAGCAGCTGAAAGGAGAGGACACGAGTACGGAACAAATAGGGGAAAACACTTCCCAGCCTTGCCTAGGGCTGCTGTTTATACAGCATCTGTGTTTTTAATTGGCAGGTAGAGCACCTGAGTGGGGTTGAGGTGTCTTCCACAGATGTGAGTTCCTCTGGATTCATGCTGAAAAACCTCCTCTGCTGGCTCCACTGGCTCAGTTGTGCGATGGACACCCGGCCCCAAGGCAGGCGAGTGAGAAGCAGCTGCTCACGGTGCCAACCGTGTCCGTTCAGGGTCTGCTGCTGGAAGTGGTTGCTGGCATGTTAGAGTCACAGCAGCCTGAAGAGCCTCCAAGCTCAGGCCAGATTTTAGGCTTTTCATGTTTTCTCTGATTTGCTAAGAAAACATTAAGTATCCCAGATTTCTCTGGAGTAAGGATAACTGGAGGATGGACAGATTTATTTTTTTCTTTTTGCAGTCCCTTTTGGGCACAAAGTAGTAAACTTATACCATATGTACTCACACATTTGAATGTTAATGCAGTATTTTCCTGGAACATATATATTGCTGATTATCTTTCCTTTAAAAAATCTTGAAGGAGATCCACTAGCATTTTGGGAATTGTACAGTAGAATATGTCAAACTTCATAAACATTAGATCAAAACATAGGAAGAAGTCTTAGGCCTTCTGCAGCCCAGATTTTTTTCACTGCTCTGTAGGGGGCCAAGACTTCCCCATAATATGCTATGAAAACAGGCCAGATATGTCTTTTGATCTCACTATCTGATATAGAGACTGAATTCTTCTAAGTCAGTAACCAACTCCCTTCCTTTCATTTCTAGCTGGGTTGACCATCTTTGATGAGAAGACAGAGCTTCTATGCCAGACCTGACCTGGGGGGTAAACGCACCATGAGCAAACCACTGTGTGGGTCAGGAGATGTTTATCCCCTATTTATCTCTGCAGGGGAGCCTGTGGACCAACTCAGAGGGCAACAGGTTTGAGGTTCGGTCATGTTCCCAGGAACAACACCCTGGTTTGATTAGCAATGTGTGTGTATCTGCAAATAACTGATCTGCAAAGCACAGGGAGCAGTTGCTTCCCTGATAGGAGGCCTAGCAGGCATATTGCTTAGCAGTCTTGCTATCCCCATCTCACTTTGAGGTGCCAGCACTACGGGGCAACTTTTCAGTTGTCAGTGACAGAGCACCAAGAGCAAAATATGCCTCCTCACACCCCAGCTTCGCCAGCCCCTTTCCAGCCCCAATTCAATACTGTGTTTTGAACCATTCAGTGGTGCATATTTGTGTGATTCAAGCAGCAATATACTTTATATACCTTTCCTCTCTTTCCTCTTCCCCCATGTCCCTCAGTGTTGGTCTGTGTGGTTTTTATTGTCCCCATCCCATCCTTTTCTTTGCCATCTGTAATAAAACTCTTCTGATTTGGGCCCACATAATCAGCTTTTCACCTTTCTCCTGATTTCCTACACTAGATCTGCAGTCCTGTGCAGTTAGCTGTCCCAGCTGAGGGATGGTGCCACTTGCTGCCTTAGTGACGGCAAGAAACAAGACGGGGAGCAGCAAGTGAAGCCAGTCCACCCAAGTGTACAGTAAGTTGAATTGCCACTGCCTCCTGCTGTTGCTGTGATAGATAGTACCATAAAGTGGATGTGATGTGGTTATTAGGCTGTGATTCGGTTCATACTGAGCTGTATTGATTGGTGTTGGTTCAGTGCTTGCTACATATTTTATCAATTGACCTTCTAGATTGTATCCCCGCTCTGCTACTTTTACTTCTAATTCTGCTTTATCTCCCGTTTTGTAGCTCCTAATTTTCTTCCAGTTGATTTCTCATAGTATTGCTTTAGTATTCTATTACCCAGAAAGGCTCTTTCTAATGAAACCATGTTTTGTTTCCTTTATGTTTGTTTGCCTCTTCTCCCTCCATGATACATCAATTCCATTAAGCGATTCAGCTTCTGAAATATTTTTGCCCTCAGAAGAAGAAAAAGTCTAAACACAGGTGTTTTGCAGTAAAGCTCAAGGGTGCAGAAATTGCTTTTATAGTCAGTTTTGTAGAATAGAATTTATAGTAGTGAATAGTTCAATAACATAATGCCTTCATGAACTGTTCTCCCGGCCACCAGTGGAGCCTTGTGGTTGTCCCAGCTAAAGATCTGGGAGTCTTTTTCCAAGACACTGTTTGCACATAAACACTGAAAATGTGAAAGAAAATTATAGTTAAATGCATTTAGCTGCGTACAGTTCGCTGGGGGTAGTACTTTTGGACTTTGGCTTAAAAGAAGGGAGACAGCATTGTTTGCTGCCTTATTTTAAGTACTGGCTTGTAGGAAAACAAGATACAGACATGAAAGACCTACATAAATCTATACAGTAGTCCATGTGGCAAAGTCAGAGTTGAAACTGAAGAGCTCCTAACATGCCCTCTGCTCAGTTCATCAGCACATGCTGCCTCTGTGCCATGGACCCTTGATATGCAGCACTGCTGGATCAAATAAAGGAATTAAAATATCAAAAAATTCAGCAAAGAAAAACTGTATGAGTCAAGTAAATGAAAGGTAAATAATACATTATTAATTCACGATGTGCATAAAACTTACTTTCAGCAAGGAGATGAAGAGCACCAGGAAGAAAGCCACTGGATTTTCAAATCTTTCTGCTAATTAGGAGGGATGCAAAATGTCTGGTAGTAAACATGTGAAGCCACACAGACGTGGATTAGGATAATTTAATGATCTCAATTTCATATGCCTGGCTGAAGTTCAAAATTAACAACTAGAAAATGGTTTCTAGGATCTTGTTACATCCTTTGCGTAGAAGAGGATTTGAGGCTTGCAGCCCACAAGAATGTTTGATGATGTCAAATAGGGGGAAGGAATTTTGAAACATATATTATACAACTGTGGTAGGGTGCCAGCCCTCTAGAAATCTCTGCCTGTGAATAGAGCACAAGTGTCTGTTTTCAGCACAGTTTCATGCATTGTTTTCTTTAATGACCTGGAAAATGGAAAGTGTAATAAATCTGAACATAAAACAGGTCTGAGAATGACTGTAAGCATTCTGGGGGAAGAGTTGGAATTAAAACTGATTTTGAAAAACTGGAGAAATTCCCTAAAAAGAGAAGGAAATTCCTCTTATGCAAGAAATTAAACAAATATAGGATGAGAAGTTGTTAGTTTGATGGCAGTTCTTTCGTAAAGGATCTCAGAATTATGTTGGATCAAAAGCTGAGTATGTGTGAACAGTATCACCGTGATTGGAAAAAGACCATCCATCCTGAGATGTGTAAACACCAAAGATATGAAATAATCTTTCTGCTGGTAAAGATATTTCATGTCCAGCATTTGTGCAGGCATTGCAGTTCAAGAAATTGGTTGACCAGTGGGAGAGTACAGAGGACAACAAAATTAAAATATCCAGAAAATGTGATCTAAGAAGAAATGTGATATAAGAAGAAAAAAAAAAAGATTTTGATTCTTTATGCAAAAAAAAAAAAAAAGGAGCAGACTGATGGAAGAAAATTAATAACAGCAAATTTTTAAATTAAAAAAGCAGGGAATGAACTGTTCTCTGTATTTGTGGTGAACAAAACAAGAAATAGTGCTCATAAACTGCAGAAAGAAGGATCTAGCTTAGAAAGCAAGAAAAGAAAAAAAAATATCAGGATAATGATGAACTGGGCTAGACAGTCAGGGGAGTTGGGGGAATCTCCTTCCCAGCGGACTGCCTTTAGAAACAGATGAAACAAACATCTCTCAGAAATAACACTGATAGAGTTTGTCCTACCACCAGACAATTCTGAGCGTCTTTTAGCTTTGCCTCTTGTGATAGCAGGATCTCCTTGTCAATGAATCTTGCAAGAATGATGCTCTGCCTACAGCAACTATGAAAGAATTAGATGTTACACTGTTTGTCTTACACCATGTTTACTTTTATGCTGGGCAGAGTTCTGCTACTGGCAACCAGTATTCCAATGCTGGCAACCAGTACCCCAATTGGAGTATATCCAAGGACTCCTATTTTTATGTTTTCCTATAAGCTTGGAAAGTTAACATTTGGAAACTTTGCTGACAGGAGCCATGTAGAGATATAAACCATTTCTGCTATGAAATAATCTCTTCTTATTTTGTAATTTAGCAGGAAGGCTCACTGATGGAAAGTTTTAATGAAGAAAAGTAAGTTCTTAGCAACACCAAATGATTTATGTTGGTCTTTTGGAAATTAAATTGAAATAGAAATATTCCTAAACACTGGCCCCCGGACTCTGTTGAAAAGTGTTAGGTTTACTGTCCTGACTGTTCCTTAATGGTGAGTTCTGTCGCTTTGTAGGTGTTGTATAAGGTGACTTAAGGAAAAAAAATGCTGCAATGAAACAAATGCCCTGGAGATTGCAGCTTGCTTGTATGTGCAGCCTTCGGCAGTATCCTGAGGAGCTGTCTTCCTAGTTCTGATAAATTATATGAGCAGATAAATTATATGAATATTTATGCTGTGTCTAGTAGATATTGTCATTATCATTTCCGTGAAGAGTGCATAGCACTTGGGTGTAGACTTATGCTGTCTTTAGGACTACAGCGATATGTTGTTCCCATCCCATGTCCTGTCCACAACATCTGCAACGTTGTCCCAAGAGAGCCAGCTGGAGGGATCTACTCTTGGATCCCAAGGTGTGTGTCAGCCACGCTAGCTGCCACTGGCCCATTTCTATATTTTGTTAGGTGCTGAGGCACTAAAAAGTGCAATTGCTTTAAATATTGGGGTATGTACTTGGAAACAGACACCGTGGATGAAGCTTCTGCAAAAACTCAAACCTGAAGAAAAGTTTGTCAGTAAATGTTAGGATGGGAATATCCTCAGGAGTGCTTGTTTTTGTTTGTTCGTTTTCTTTTACAATCAGATTTGATTAGATGTAATAAAGCTGTTCAGAGATGATGTAGAAACACTGTTGTTTCAAGTGCTGCAGACAGCACACCCTTTGTGGAGCAAACCCTTTGCTGAGCCCACCAGCTAACTGTGTTCCTGGGGTTGTGATCCACCTGGATTATTTGGCTACATCTCAAAATAAACAGGACCAGAAAATGTTTTCCAGCGCTTAGGCTTGGCCAACTGTACTGCTAGTTGTCAGAGTTCTGCTGTATAAAGCTTTCAGAAAATAGCACAGAACTGTTGCACTTAACTGTAGTGGTCTAAATTATCTGCTCTGGAAGCACCTAGTGCTGTCTCGGATGGCCTCTTAGGGAAACTTCTTTTCTTTTTGCTTTGTTAAGGTTTCTTTTCTTTTTTAAACTTGCACTTCTGTTTTTCACCTAAACTTGATACCTATTGTAAGTTGTGTGAATAACTTGCTCCATGAGAGCTGAGATTTGTATGACAATTCCATCTTGTAATTTTGACGTCAGTATCAGTAGTGTGTAACTGCAGTAAGATATCCTTTTGGAAATACTTCTTGTGTGATCATTCTGGGGAGTGCTGGGTGTGAATTGCAAGTTACACAGTTGCCTCGTGTGAGCAGCAAACAACTTTCTGAACTTGGGTTTTGGAGCAGTTCTTGTGTGATTCTAGCAGGTTATTTCCCGGACAGTATGTAAGGTGGTTCCTGTCTTTGCAGTGCACTTTTACAGTAAGTCATGACGGTAATTTTCATTGAAAGTCATGACAGGTCCTTCCAGGAATGGAGAAAATGGGGCAAATACTCAAGTAACTACTGCTCGAGTAATACATTAACATGAAGACTGATGTTTTATCTGATAGAATAAATCCATTTGGTGGATTGTGGATGTGGAACTGTGAGGTCAGGTCGTCATCTCAGGAAAGCACAGGGAGGTTGTGAAGTAGTTCTTCAAACTCATCTCTCCCTTTTGTACCTATCCTGGAAGGGGGGTACAAGGAAATAAGATATATGTTTTGGAAATTGTCTCTCAATCAGCATGCTAATATTAGACTGTGTTTGTGAAACCACTTTAGAATTGCATTTAAACAAAATTAAAAAAATCCTACTTCAATTTTCTCTGTACTGATCAGCCTGTCTGATAGCGTTGCAGTATGAGGGCAGCAAAGGAAATATTTCCTGATTCAAATCACTTGCTAGAAAAGTGTTATGGTCCATTTTCTTAAAACTATCCTAATGTGATAAGTCTTATAAGTATTTCTTTTTCTTTTTTTCTTTTTAAATTCTCTAGTGCATTAGAAACAAGTCAGGCATTACCATTAACATCTTTGAGATTTTATAGGAAATTATACTGGTCACCCCAGGGTTTTAACTGTTTTCCCCTCTTCTCATTCATTGAAATAATTTTCATGTTTGCATTACTTTGCAGTTCCATGTCACTGCAAATCTTTGACCAACTGTGGAGTCAAATCCAAGTGCTTTCTTAGTGTAGACTTTGGTGTGTCTCAGTTATATAAAAGTTAAAGTCAGTAAGATAGTAATGAAGACTTTCAGCAAAAACACAAGACATCAATTTTATTATGTATAGAGAATAATGCTGAAGAGATCTGTCTTGGAGTTGCTCTCGATTGCTCCCACTCTCAGACTATGCAGCTTTCCTGTTACCTCGGAAGTTGGAGGGCCTCCCTGGGGGTGTGAGAGATGCAGTGCATCTCAATGCCTTGTAGCTGCCACAAATTGCAGACTGCCTCTGGAGGGAGGTAGCTGAAGAGGATCTAGTAAGGGAGACCGATATCTGAGAGAGTATCTTTGAAGTCTGCTGCAAGGCAGAAAAGGGAAAAAAAAAAAGTAAGATGATGTCAAGAAGTTCATATGCACCAGGGAGATAAAATGGCTGGTAAGAAGGAAAGAAGAATGAAAGATAAGAGAAAAGCTTTCTCAACAGGAGGAAAAAGAGAGGTTGGCAGGGTAAGAAAAGTGAAAAATCACCTCTCTGGCTATTTTTATGGGGCAATATTTTTAGAGCAGAAACCTCAAGATATTTTAAATATTTTAGGATATTTTAGGGTAATAGGATATTTTGGGGATAAATGTTCAGGATATTTTAAAACAACATGTTTTGAAGTTGTGTATGATCACAACATGGCTTCATCAGTGTGTGATGTCATTCAACCTGAAATGGCAGATAATAGGTAGCCAAAAATGGTGTTTCTATCAGCTGCCTTGTTATATGACCACCAAATATGGAGTAGGTAAAGAGCAAATGAGATAAGTTTTGCACATTTTGTTCTGCAGGAGCTGCAAAGAGCATAAAACGAACTGGTTAAACCCAGTTTAAAAATCTAAGTGAAACTTCCATGAGCAAGGCTGAAGGGTGTCTGCTGGATTGATGAGCAAGAGATACCAGAGCGAACTGTGAGGCAGTGAGATGTGGTATTAGCTGCAGCAACATGGTGCTCAGGAGAATAAATCAGCCTACAATGCAATCTGGTTTGCTCTGGAGTCTGCCGAGCAAGCCTGTCCTCTGTCCTTTCAATCCACCACAGCACTTCTGCATGTCAGCAGTTACTAACTGCACATGCTTTCGTGATTGGATTTGGCTCTTCCTTTCGAGCATTGATATGTTTCATTGAATCTTGCAGCATGAACAGAGTGCAAAATCCTACACTGCTGAACTAGAGAAAGGGCACAGCACTATCTTGCACTGTATTTATTTCTCTTGATGAGGGACTGCTGCCAAGCTTCTGTGAATAGACATTTTTTGCTGCTCTCCCTAAGTGAGCAAAAATGTTGAAAATTTTATCCCACAAACCCCCAGATTTCTTTGTGGTATTTCATGGCATTAAAACAAATATGCAAACATGCATACACACACACACACACAGAACTTTTGTCAGGATTAAAACAGTTTTTTTTTTTTTTTGTGACCATTAAGACTTCTTTCCAAGAACCTCTGAAAAATGCCTGAAGATATCTAAGTTTTTGTTTACTCAAGTCTTTAGGATTTTATATCTTTGTGATTCCAAAACTATTACCATTTTGAAATACAAAATCAAACATTAATGTGAAGAAACTATGCACGTTCCATGCATCTATTGGTATGAAGACTGAGTTGAAAAAAGCGTTGAAGGAAGAAGAAAAAGGGAGGATACTTAACTTTAACACTTAGAATGTAGGTAAAAGTTCACATTCCATAGTTGGAATAGTTTTTTTTTATTAAAAGAAAATCAAATAAAACCCACTGATTAAATGTTCCTTACATCTTTATAAATCTGCTGCTCTCCAAAGGAGGCCTGGCACTTGTTTGGAGTGTATGCAGGTGAGTGCGTATGTGTGTGTTAGATCTACTTCCATGCACAGGACGCATTTCCAGCAGCAGCAGGTAGTAGAACTGATGAGTATAAGATGGGAGAAGTCTTTGTTGATGAATGATCAAATTTTTGGAAACATCTCACCCCTTTTGATTTGTTGATAAAATCCATTATAAGAATAAATCATATTTCCCTACCTCAGGCATTCTGCAGTGCTTGGTCACAGGATTATGGTTTTGTGCAGTAAATAAAGTTGGAGGTTTGTTGTTTGTTGTCTTTTGCTAAATGGTATGTCATCTGAAAAGATACCCACTTTTTTTTTTTTTTTTTTTTAAGAGCATTCTGACATTGGGAAGTTGTCAGCATCGTCAAACAGTCAGCAGTAGAGTATAGGTGAGGAATTTATACGAAGAACTTCCTAGCAAGTGTGATCTATTTAATAACTTGGGAGAAGGAGGCCGAAGGAGCGGGAAAAAAGAAAAATGTTTGCACTGATATAAAAATCTCTCTTGTCGTTTTTCTTTCAGCAAAAATAAGAGCTTGTTAAATAGCTGAAGACCTCCATTTTGATTAGTTGTGATGAGGCTGAGGTTACAGTTTGGAAGCAGGCAAAGAAAAAGGGCTCTGTCATTTACAGAGTTGGAACCAATATACAGTTTTCTGCAGATACTTCTTCACTGCTTAATCCCAGCAATTACAATCTTCTACTACTAATGCTACTACTACTAATGCTGTTGGCTACCCGCTTTTAAAAATTATTCATTCTTTGTGGAACTATACAGGAAATACACAGGATTTCCTTAGTGTTCTCATAGCTAGACCCCAACAGAAAGTGCCTGTCTTCTTTGCACAGGCATGTAAGGCAGTTTATGAGGTTTCCTCTCTGTAAATAGAGCACATTAATGAATGCAGTAGCACTTCTCAGCTCCTGGGCGTGAGACACTTTTTCTTAGGGTGAAACTGAAGTGCATACTAAGCCCTGCAAAGGAAGTCCAGGTCAAACGGGAGTGATGGTACACTCAGTAGATATCTCAGACCCCTCAGACTCTCCTACATATCTCAGCAGACAATGCTGGTGAAGCCTTAGTGACCAGCATTTGCATTAATTACAGCACGTTAATGACTAGGCTCTAGAGCCTGTACAGAGTCACAGATAATTCAACTTATTAATATATGAAAGAATTCACAACTTTGGGGGCCTTTTTCGTGGGCTCATATCCAGTTTTTCATGATAGTCCAAAAGGGGACTTCATTTTAAAAGGATTGTGTTGCCCTTAGGTTACCCAGACCGTGACATTTTTCCCTCTCAGTCTTAAAGTTAGCCCTTAGCTACATGTTGCATCATGTGAAGTTCAGAGTAATAGGGTAATTGCTGCAATCGTGAAAGACATGCTTCTGTGCATCTACCTTGCCAGGGCCAAGAAAATAAGAGCTCTTCACACAGTAGCATGTTGTCCAAGCAGATCCTGAGATGCTCTCTGTGGTGGTGTGATCCTGAGGGCTTCCCTGCAGGCAAAATAGCTCCCTGGCTGACAGCCTGCTGCTTCATGTCATGCTGTGATTGGAGACCAGATAAATCTCTCCTATCCAAACTGTCTCAGGTGGGGTGTGCAGAGGCCAGAATCTGCCTTATGCATAGAGTCACAGAATGGTTGAGGTTGGAAGGGACCTCTAGAGATCATCTGGTCCAACCGCCCTGCTCAAGCAGGGACACCTAGAGCACGTGGCACAGGGTCACATCCAGGCATGTTTTGAAGATCTTCAGAGAAGGAGACTTCACAGTCTCCCTGAGCATCCTGTTCCAATGCTCTGTCACCTTCACAATAAAGTTCTTCCTCGTATGGAAATGAAACTTCCTGTTTTTCAATTTGTACCCATTACCCCTTGTTCTGTCACTGGCCACCATGGAGAAGAGTTTGACCCCATCGTCCCTACATTCACCCCTCAGGTACTTGCACATGTTGATCAGATCTCCTTTCAGTCTTCTCTAGGCTAAACAGGTCCAGCTCACTAAGTCTTTCCTCATAAGATAGATGCTCCAGTCCTTTAATCATCTTCATGGCTCTACACTGTACCATCTAGAAGCCCCATGTTCCTCCTGTGCTGGGGTCCCAGAACTGCACCCAATATTCCAGGTGTGGCCTCAGCAGAGCTGAGTAGATGGGGAGGATCCCCTCCCTCCACCTGCTGGCAACACTGGCAGTCTCTGTGGGAATTTGGGCAAATGTGGCCTTTGCAGAGGTACTGCATCCTGTGGCCTTGCTGCCACCCGCGGAAGCACCACTGGAGCTTGAAACCTTTCTCCTTGTCTGGGTCCTGACAGTGTCATATTCGTGAAATGGTGAATGCTGCCAGACTCTCCATGTCCAATATTTGGACTCAAATCTCTGTATTTCTGCTTCAAGTGCCTTCCATGAAGTGTGTTGATTTTTTTTTTTCTACAGTGCTGGAGAACTGCAAGGCCAGAGGAGGAAATCCCCTTTGTTTGGCAAATTCTCTTTGCGTCCTTGGAAGTTCATTCCTCCAGCAGCCTCTATCTGAGTGTTTTGCTGCAGGCAGTGGTCACCCTCTGCTCTCCTGTCAAGGATCAGCTAGCCCTCCCAGTTTCTGGAGATTGACTCTTCAGCCTTACATGTATGATGACTTCTATGGCTTCACAGTCGTGTCATATTCCCAAGTGCTTTAAAACAGAACTGACTTGTTTGTCCTCCTTTTTCAATGAAAATCTGAAGATTTGAATTCTAAACCTTTTCCAGTTACTTTCTGTTACTTCTAGGTTTCCAGAGAGTTCAAACTGTGGTGTGTTTTATTGCTTCATTATCTTCTTAGATGTTTGCTTAATTTTTTTTTGTCTGCTAGACCCATATGTTGCTCTGTAGTTACTGAGGCATGGAATCTGAAAAAGGTTAAAAGTAAATGCTAAAAATGCAATTTCTCACAGTTTTCTGTGGGAAAAAAAGACACTGATATTTGGTCTGCCAGTTGGACTTTTTATGTGTAGTTCTACTTAAAACATCTTTAAGGAACTGCTTTAAGAAAGGAGTTTTGGGTTATAGAAAGACTGAGAACTCTGCAAAACAAAGCAGTGGAGAATTCTTAGAGTGAATCCTTTCAGTGCAATTTCTCAGACTTGGCTCAAGGCAGAACTTTTGACAGTTCACATGCAGCGCTCCTAAATGACAGGCAAATACACGTGTAAGGGAGGGCTGCATTCTGCGGCTGACATTCAGTCGTTGTGCAACCAGTTAAAAACAGTCAGTAGCATTCCCAACCTTTTGGATTAAATATTTTTTAATCTTATTGCAAACGATTTGACTTAGAGGATACAGCACTAATCTCTCCATGCTGAAGGTGCTGAACTTTCCCCTCCACATCTCTACCTTTCTTAACTTACTTTTTGGTAGGAGTTTTCAGAAAGCACATCTGCTACCCTTGGCAACTAAAGACACCTTAGTTTTCAGATAGATTTTGTGTAAATACCAAACAAAAAGTATATTATAAATGTTTGGCTTGCAAGTATAAAATTTGCCTCCTAAGGTACCTTTTTCTCCTTTGGTTTATGCTGGCTTTTGGGTATTTCTGCAGAAATGTATGACTCCCCTTCTGCCTGATGTTTTCACATCTAACTGAAGTCTGGCGAGCACCATCCCACTGCCTTCACCTCTAAAAGTATAGCCTGCAAAATGCAATCCAGAATGAGTTTATTTGTTAAAGTAAGAGAACACAATAGAGCACATTTTACCTAGATCTCAGTGGAGCTTTATCAGTGAACTCTTCTGCACAGTTCACTGATTCAGGAAATGTGAAAAACACACTAAAAAGTAATTGTGATGAACTATTTACTTAATAAACTCTCTCTCCATTCTCTTCAGATTTTAATCTGCCTTTAAACACATCAGGCCATTATCAAATGTATCCACTATTTTTCTGAAGGATTCTTTGTCTGCAGAATTGCTAGAAACCTGTCCAGCTGATTGGAGCCAGAGGTTACATGGTATGTTTCTGTTCCTTGATTGGACTTTTAGAATCCCTTTTCTGGGATAAATATTTGGGTTTGCAGTTTTGAAAATTGCTTACCACAAATATTTGCCTAAAATTTGCTGGTTTAGTGAATGTTTCTTCAGTAAACACATTTGGTAGCATATTTTCAGTCAGTAAACACCACAGAGGTGTGAACACATTTGAAATGAAATATTTTTTAATATAAAATAATTTGGAGAACACTGGAATTAGCTTTTTGATTTGTGTTTCAGGTAATGCTTCTTAGTTAGAATTTGGATGCATTCAGTCCAAGCTTTTGCTTCTCGAGGGGTGGAAAAGCAGTGTGCTTGTAGAGTACATGATGCGGTGATGTGTATCCGAATCGGGAGGGAGTCGGCAGTGCACCTTGAAGCGGTATAAACCAACCCATTTAACTTGGCCAGGCATGAATGATGAATCGTAGCACTGTGAGGGTCCTCACCGCAGTCCTCGTAGCCAGGCTTTATCTGGAGGTGGGAGACATGTGGGAGCTGTTGCCATGTTGAGACCTGGCAGACTTGGTGTTTAGTGGGGTCGGCTGCTGAAGAGCCAACAGGACTTTAGATGTTCCTGTGGAGATGTGGCTCAATAAAAGTTCCTGGGTGGAGGACTGGGAGGCTTCGTCTGCTTCCTACAGGGGTACTCCATGGCCCAATGAGGGAAAGCAACTGCTTGTGTTTGGTGTTGCTTCCTTGGGTGTGGAGAGGTCTGGAGTGTGCTGGGTGTGAGATGGGCTAATGAGGTTTTCTGATGGGAGAGGACTGGTAGTCGGACTAGCCAAGATGGATCTGAACAGATGCCCAATCCCCTTCTCCCACCCACCCTTGGAGTTCACTCCTATTTTCTTATTAGATATCAAGGCGAGCATGCCCACGTGAAGTTTATTGCACTGCATGATTAAGCACCAATGCAGAGATATTGCATTGCTCTAAGTGGCCGCACTCACCCAGGTGGGAGCAAAAGGTTCACAGCATCCCAGAACTGCTGGTCTATGGGACAACTCATGCAACAGTAGGCAAGGAGCTGCATGGTGCAGAGCAGACAGGTACATCTGTATAATTATTGAGATGTGACACCTTGTCCTATGAATTGCTGTTCTTTGCAGGTTCTCCTCCCCCGTCCGGTTTGAAGAAGAGTGCTGCATTGCAGTTGATTTTGCAAGGTTGTTAACTTTAGCAGGATGGAGATCCATCTGCAGTGGCGTCTGCTCCCCATTTGGATGAGCCTCTCAAGCAGGACGAGTCTGTGGCAGGGCACAGCTCTTCCCTGGCTCCTAGCATGAGGCTTTGCCTGAGGCTTCTGAGAAGTGGATTTGCCTAAAGGACTGATGTGTGCAATGTCAACAGGTTGTACTAAAGCCATAACTTGACTCTTGTTATGGATTTGCATTCCAGTTTTAAAGCTAATTTGTAAGCTCTGGAGAAGCAACAGCTTGGCAGAGGGGAGGCATCATTACTGTTGTTGGTACCGGTAGCTTTTAGAATAAATCCTCCATCCTTATTCCTCCTGAGAATTTGCTGTTTTTCAATTAAGTAATGTTGTGATCCAAGCTGGGTAAGATGTTTATTTCTGGGCAGGGGTACGTCATATTTGAATGATATTGCAAGAAAAACAAGAAAGAAATCTTGTTTTCATTCCATGTCCCTCTGAAGCTTGTCAGAGGTGCTGAAGATAATCAGACCCCCATTTTATTAAGGATTCTTTTATTTGTCAGTATTCTATCCCCTGGCAAATTGGGAGGTTCAGTCCATGATGCAAGAGCAGACTGAGGGCTCATAGAGAAGCTAATTACTTTTTGCCTCTTTTTATTTCTCTCTTTGCAGAAAGACAGAATAGTTATGAATAATTTGGAAAGAGGAGGGTGAGAAGAAATGAGAGTTCATTAATATTCATATTTAGCCACACGTACACAGAAAAGGTGACAAGGAGCCAGCTCCCTGGAAACCTATGCACCTTGGCAGTAGATGGAAAATTGTATTTAATTACAGACACCTTTAGCTCAGCACCTAATGAGCATATTTGAAACCATGCAGGGTTACAGTATACTAAAGGAGGATCCAAGAACCAAACAAAAAATGAAACCTTTCCTCCTATCTTTTTTTGCTCTGCTGAATTCAAAATAATTCTGCCAAGGCCTAGGAGACCAAGTGGACTTCTATTCTTGATTTTCCAGTGATTATCACAGAAACCCATCCAGCAAAATAAATAAATAAATAAAAATCAAATAAGACAGTCAGTAGGGGGGAATAAGCACATTTTAATGGGAAGCAAAAGAATGGAGACTTTTTCCATTCTCACTTTGCCTAGTGAGCACTGCTAGGGTCCTGAAGTCTCTTTTTTTTCCCCCCTCTCATTTCCCGTTGATTTATCTATTCTTTGATAGCTTTTAGCATTTTCTTCCTTTTATTTTATTTCAGGAAACTCTGCAATCTATGGATTTTGCTACCTTGTAACTGGGGAACAGAGGAGCCAAATAGATTTCTTCCTCACATTGCTTACAGCTGCTTTAACGTGTTGGTTCCCACAGCAACTTTAAAGCTGTAGAGCCAAATTCTTCCTTGTAGTGCATGAGCACAGGCAGAGATTGAAGGTAAAAGAGATCCTCCATATTTTAATACGGAGTTTAGAGGAAATCAGAATGTGATCTATACCTGCCTTTAGTCTAATTACCTTTTTTTGAACTATATCTTGAGCTAAACATTTAAAGCTTCTTTTATTTTAAATTTAAGCATTTAAAGTGTCTACAGCAAGGGACTGTTGTTTGCAGTGCTATGACGGCAGGAATTATTTGTATTTCAGTGGCTCAGATAGGGAAGTGAGTACCCTGAATTTCTCCTAATATTTTTAGTATATACTGAAATTTGAATTTTCTCGAACAGTGCAGCTTGTGAGCTCCAGATAATGATCTAATTGAGGATGGAATTTACCTTTAAGGAGACGCTTTTTCCAATGTGATCAAAGCTTCAGATTTGGAAAGTGAAATGTCACGTCCGGCTAGGAACACGCAGAGCTCCGCACTTCTTGGGCTATTTCTCAATTTCATAGTTGTTGAGGCAGATAGAAGAAATCCGACAGTCTGTAATGCTGCTGGTTCGTTTACACCCTCACATGAGCAAACCCAATGAGCTGTGGCTTGTCCTGCAAAACATGCCCAAATCTCGGTGCAGGGGGAAGGAATTGCTGAGGAAGAGCTGTGCGTCCTCCTGTGGTGACAGCTTTTTTGGAAGCCCTGAGCCTGACAGTGACCCAGCTCAATGCAGTAAGTTGGCTGCAGTGGGCAGCAAGTGCTGGAATGATGGCTGTGCCCTGACCCTAAATCTCTTGAGTTTAGGCCAGTATTTCTCAGCCTCCGCTGTTTTTTAGTTTGTTTGTTTGTTTGTTTTTAAGAAATCTTGATGGCTGTTATGACTCCATCTTTGTGGATTTGAGTAAACCTTAGGAGAAACAAACAAACAAACAGAAAAACAGTTTTCCACTTAGTCTCTCTCCTCTTTGGAATTTTGGTTATAGAGGTGATATTAACAGTTCATGTTACTTCAATATCTCTATGCTCCTAGCAAACAAATAACCATGCGCTTGAGAGATTCTTGTGAGAAATCTATTATGGACACAGAACAGTTACTGCATCGCATGTGTTCCCCCTCCTGCTTCTTTGGCATGTGTTTAGTGATTTGTTGCTTTGCAGGAACTACTCTCAGCTTCTGCACTCATTGCTATCTTTTATTTTCTTGCCTTACCATGGATGTTTTCTTCTGCTCCTACTCTTTGTGGATTCATCTTGCTTTACTAGCAGCATTACAGTCTATTTCAGGTGATTTAGAACAGGAAAGATAGAAAAGCACAAATGTTATTCTCTGACAAATAAGAAAGGCTAGATGTGCCTCGAATACATTTTAAAATGTTTGAAATCCTTATTCAAGGGCAATTTATGTAGCTGAGCACTGGGCAAACACAAATCCCTAAATCTTTCTTTTCCTTTATTTTGATCAGTGTTGTTTTGTTGTCTTCTGCTTTTCTTGCCAGCTTATTTATAAAGGGCATTCAGCAGCAACATGATCTCAGAAATGCTGCTATTTTGCTTTTTAGGCAGTTACTGCAAATCTTTATCTTAATCTGCAAATTTTTACTTGTCACTATTTTGTGAATGAGAATAGGTTTCAATTATGAACACAAGGAAATCTTCTACATGTGCCTGTATTTAAAGGCACCACAGATACCCACGGTTAGATGCTGCTGCCTCTGAGCTATCTTTTATGATTATTAAGAGCCCAGCCACTTACTAAACAGTCAGCCAAATAAGAGGAGCACATAGTGTGACAGGCAACTTTCTCGGTAGACTTCAGTATGTGCCAGAGCCCTGAAGTGAGTCACAATGTGTGACAGACATCCCAAATTTTTCTTTATATATCTGGAACTTAAAATGCTGTGAGATGCCTTTCTTTGGTAAAAATAGCTGCTGTCAGGAGAGTCATGCATACGTGTGTGGTGAGCGCTGCGGAGCAGTGGCCCAGGCACTGCTCGATCCTGCCTGTTGGTGCCTCCAGGGAAGCAGCTGCTGCCTTGTAGGCTGGAAATAATATACTAATAGGAATCTATGAGAAAAAAAAATCTTTGCTTTTTTTTTTTCTTTTTTTTTTTTAAATCATCTTCCACTTGTAACTGTCATGGCCATCCCAATGCTTTGCAATAGGTGATGTGCATCGCTTCAGTATGTTGAGGGAGCAAGGAGGGATGTCCTTTGCTCTGCTTTGTGGTTTGTGGAAGTTTAGGGTAAGTGAAAAAGACAGAGTCTACGCCAATATGGGTATTTTCCCCCAAATGCCTTTTGTCCAAACCTGTGGGAAAAAGAAAAAAAAAAAAGAAAAAAATAAATTTGAAAAATATCCAGGATCAGCTGAAGCAGCTTGAATACAAGTTACTTCGGTTCTGAAATGCTCCCGTTTCCCTTTGGTAAAGGGGCTTGAGGAATCTGTTTGCTTCCTACAGCTGTGATTGCCTCATCCAGCTGAATCTTCCATGCCTCCCTTGAAGTGTTGAGGACTCCTGCAAAACGGGAATCCTTTGCCTTCCTGCACCATGGGAAATTTTGCCATATTTTGGCTTCTTTTGGCTTTTTTTGTTTTTTGTTCTTGAAGATATATTTTTTTTAAGGATTAAGAAGTAGGCCGAGTTTTATTGGTAGTACAATTTCTCTGTCATGTACCAGTATACCTTTATGGAAAAAAAAATTGGACTTGTGGAAAAAAAAATCCTAACAACCTTTTCAAGCAGTGATCCTGTCTTTCAAAGAAGAGTGGATGCTGCTTGGTGAAGGTATAGCTGAATTCTAGACTCACTGATTGTTTTTTTTTCAAGTCCAAGAAGCCTGAGGCTATTTGCTAGCTTGATCACTAAAATATGATCACTACTCCCTGCCAAGAAACTGGATGATTTTAAAGTCTCTCCTGCCCTAGGATTCTGTACAAAAATATGTGGTTTGAGGATTGAAGATCCCTTCTAGTTTTGAGCCTTAAAGCTTACGTTTTAAAACTCCTCAAGTCAGCTTCTTCCTGTGTAGACATACACAGATGGAGTATTATGAAATAAATATAAGGAAACTTCTAATAGGCAGAGTTGCTACAAGTGGCTTCATCTGCTCAGCTGAGATATTTGTGGATTTGTGCTGTCCTATGCAACCAGAGTGCACTTATCCTTGTTGCAGTCTGTAACATTTTTTGAATTTCTTTTGAAATACTTTGTGTGTGTGTGTGTGTTGGCCATGTTTTTTTGAGCCAGGACCACATAATTAAGCCCTAACATTGAAATGATAAAAGAGAATTTAGATTGTGGCTGCAATGTGATGCCCACAGACTGACCCCAAACCACTGTTGAAAGATTATAGCAGTACCCGGGAGGTGTCCGTGCACAGATACATGCACAGATAGAGTATGAGACTGCAGCAGATAGAGCAAAAATTATAAATGGAGAATGTTTTCAGCCCTTAGACAGATATCCATAGTTTTGGATGCTGTTGAGTGTTTTTTAAAGATACTGTTGTACAGATCTCTACACAGGTGGCTAACAAGTGTTTGTTAGTTGGCATAGCATGAATGTTGAGGCAATCCAACCACTATGGGATGAGGAACTGATAGATAAGGAGTGCTGGTTGTTTAAGCTTTCCTGGATAATAAGTATTTACCTTAGCAAGTAAAAGACTGATTTTCTCCAGTTAATGGGTAATGGGGTAATGTCCAGGGCTGCCTGGCTGTTGACAGCAGGCTCTTGCTTCAGAGAGGGCAAAAACACTATTGGACAGATGCACTTTGGAAGAACAAAGCCAGTTTTGATGATGTGATTTTTACAACCATATTTTGCAGCTGGGTACAAAGTGTTTTTCTTAGTCATTCAAAGGAAATAAAATAAGGGTATAAAGTGTCTTTGGAGGGAGTTTGTTTTTTTTCTTTTTCTTTTTTTTTTTGCTATTGTTTGATAATGGACACTTTTCTTTTTTTTTGAGGCCAGACTGTGCCATTATAGAACAATTCCCTGATGAGGCAGGAGGATAGAGTCGCGCAGCTCCAGGAGTTGTGCAGTCACTTGGCAAAGGCCATGGTCTCCCCAGAGAGGCTCAATCCTGCACCACTTCCTTAAGGGATGACATTTTCCTTCATGGCCAGTCAGCTTATCTGGGGCTCATTTCCTCTCTGCTTCTCGCAGTCATGGGAGTGTCCCCGTCTGCAAGGCTGGTTCGTCATTAACCATAGTCACGTACAAGACAGTAGATATTGCTGGTGTATGTTCAGCATGTGCTTTAGTGAGTGGGTTTTGGAGCTGTTTTTATTCCACATCATTCTCTAGATCTGTGGTTTCTCAACACACACACACAAAAAACATCCAATAAAGGTGTGTCACTAGCTGGAAAGCATCTCTCCTAAGGAGAAATTGTTCTGAGGAACCCTTCCTTCTAAAGCACCAAAGGTAGCCACTGAGCTGAGGAAGACTCAGGAATGTCAGGAAGAAATGTGGTCTACCAAAAAACCTCACGTGTTCTTAATTCCTTTCCTAGTAGGCCTCTATCCCTAACATTGCTGAAGCCATTTAAATCCCAGATTTTCTTTAGACCAGCCCAGGACTTTTCCATCATATCTGCATCAAGTGCACTGTCATTAAAACTTTTTGTTGCATCCAAAGATTCATGCCAGTGTTAACGGCGGAAAACAATCCTAATGTAGGTTTGTTAGCTCATTAGCTACAAGTCTGTAAGGGCATGAGTGACGTACGAGAGAAGTTAATTAAAACAGCTACTGCTGCAAGGAGTGAATGAATATTGGTGGTCATATAGGGTGGGAGTGGGATTCAAACAATATTCATACTGAGCTCTAACTGGGATATATAGATCCCTGAGCCAAATACTAGCAACTGAATCTCCCATATGTTGAGAGAATTGTCAGCTGGTGAATCTGGGAAAACAGAACGTGACCAAGAATTTGACTCAAAATTTCAACATGAATTCCTCACTAGTAATCTGAGCCCAGCTGACCTGCACCAAGCTCATTTATGTATTATTAAGGGAGTACTCTATAGACTGCAATATTTCTTGGATAGCTTTTCATTTCTGGTCTGGTCAGTGCTCTGTTGTAAAGACAGCAACTGTCTATTGCAATTTGCTTCACATATAATTGAAACTCAAGGAAAATGAGTACAACTGGGCTGTGATTATGAAAATGACTGCGAAAAATGTTAAAAATAAATTTAAATATAGAATCAACCTGCTGGTCATTGAAAGCTGTAGCGCTCCACCTCAAATCTTGAAAATGATTGAGTGATGCTCTGGTTGCTCTTCTGTCAACTTGCATGGCTGCTATATAGGTGACTCCTGCATGGTCTGTGCAAGGTAGATTCCACACTCCTTAGGGGAACTCACTATTTCCAAGCTTATGTCTTCATGCTATTGAACTGTAGTACCTATTGCTGCCTTATTCAGGCATGCACACATTCACCTGTTCACAAACTGTGCATCATTTTCCCATTCCGTGTTTTCGGTCATTTGGGGAATATCTTCCCTTGTGGGCTCTGCCTCATTCTGTGTTTTTTTTTTTTTTTTTTGTCATCTGTGAGCGATACTGAGGCTGTGAAATGCTGAGAAGCCCGTTAAATCTTCACACACACTCGCACGCAGACAGTCCGGCATTATCAAACTCCATTGTGAGGATGTTCACATTTCTTCTCATTAACGATGTGAAATGTAAAAGGCTTGCCTGGAGTTTCTTGAAGACGGCAGTAATGAAGCTCTGAAGAAATAGTCAGGGGACTGGAGCTAATTAAAATGCAGCAGGGTGTAGAAGTAAAGGTAGCAGCAGCTCGCTATGCCATGTCTCTGGCAATCAGCAGTCCCTAGTTTACCCACACTAATTGACAGGAGATGCAGTGCTACTGAGTGTGCACACAGCTAGCGTTAATGGAGTCAGCACATGCTGCTCTCCCTGCCTGACTTGTCTCATTATCGACCTTGAACTGGCAAAGGTCACTTGATGGTGCTGCTTTCATCAGGATGACAAGTGTCTGAAGATCTTCTCTTTGTAGTATAATAATTTGGCAGTTGTCTTATCCTGTACGTGAATTAGTGATCTGATCTCTAAGATATGATGGATAAAAAAGATGAGCTTACTCCAGATGAGATGAGCTGTTGTGCACTGAAAAAATAACAGGTATTAAAAGTCCTGGCGGAAGGAAACGAAACTACATTGCATATTTCCCCTTGGAGAAGATGGTGCCTGAAGAGGCAAATAGGCAAATTTTCACAAGTGGAAATGTAGTCGGCCCACTGTTAAAAATCGCGTGCTTGTTTGAGCTGATTATGAGCACCAGGTGCACCATTGGCATTCAGTGAATATTTAATAATAATATTAACAATAGTCAGGGCACCTGACACCTGCAGAAAGCTGAGAGTGACAGTGTTCTTGGGGAAACGTCTCATCCTAAGGTAATGCACCCTCCAGGAGATGCTTCATTAAAATATGTTGCACTAGGGCTACAACTCACCCGCCCTCCTCCTTTTCCTCTTCTCTTACAGATGGTCTCAGCAAAGACAATGGGGACTGGCAGAAATATTTCTGCCATCCTCTCCTTCAAATCTGTGAAAACAGCATTTTAACAGCAGGGCACTGTGTTGGCTGTGGTCCCTCTCCATGTCTAGCAAATGTTGTGGCTTTTCCAAGGGAAGGACAGCATCCTCCTGCATCCTGTGACTCCTCTGGTCAGTAGCGGAGCTTGGTGGATGGAGCCTTGGCCTGGATCCCCTTTCTCCTCATGCCTTTACCTATGCAAGTTGTGTGGAAAAAAAATGCTACGTGCTGCTGTGGTAGCATGTGGCAGTCAGCTTGTGTAGATACAAAACATGCCTAAATCAGGGTATGGAGCTCTATTCCCCAGAAATGCACACAGAACAAGAGCTCACCATTGAAGAGCTGATGGGAAATCTTGGTGGGGACTGACAAGCTCTCAAGGCTTGTCTACTACACTGCATTTTTCCAGACCAAATTAAGAAGGGAAATGTACAAGTAAAAAGCCAGTGGGAGCCAAGATATGCAAAGCAGCACCTGTGAAGAGCCTCCTTCAAAGAGGCAGGGAGCTTTGGATCCCTTAGCTCCGCATGGGGAGCTCTCTGGGAGGCTTGGGCCCTGCTTGCCGGCTTGCCCTGGGCTCATGCTCCCAGTGAGACTGGAGCTGCCTCTCTGATGGGTCGCAACTCTCAGCACTTGGGTCAGGCTTCACTGTAGGAAACTCCAGCCCTGCCTAGATGTGTTAGTGTCCGCACCGTGGGTCGCTGATCCCCGTCTGTGGTGCCTCTCCTGCAACCACAGGACCTCAGGGAAGGTGGGTGGCCACAGCTCCTTGCCTGAGCTGATGAGAGGAGAGCAAACTGAGCAAAGCATGCATTTTCCTTCACATGCTGTTTCCTAGGATCTTTTTATAATATCCGTCGCTGAAAGCAACCTCTTTTTTTTTTCTGCAAGCCTGATTACCAGAATACTTCTTCATTTATCCGTGATTATAGGAAACTAAATCATTGTCTGGGGAATAAAATACTCTCAATATCTTGCAGACGATTTATAGGAGGTCTCGTTTTAAAGAT
>NW_010580598.1:151929-174201 GCF_000705375.1 Tinamus guttatus
TGTTCAATTCAGCTTCTCTCCCTCACCCAGTGGGGAAGCATTTATAGTTAGAAGCTTGTTTCTTTTCCCCTATTCTTAAAAGGGGAGCTAGCAAGAAGGGAAAAGATTGACTGTTCTTCTTCTTCAGCATCGTCTGTGTCCTGTGGAAATGTGTAATCGGATTAACTGACTATATAAAAAAAAAACCAGGTAGCTTAATTCCTGCCCAGCCAGCCCAGCCATAATTCAGTTATGACAGGAATACATCTTCTGCTTTATCAAAGGGGAAATTAATAGTAAAACATGCCTGGGTTAAAAATAGTACAGAGATAGTTCAAAATGGTCCCTATTAAAGGCATTTTTTTTCTGTCATTGTGGCAGGCTCCAGACTGCAGCTTCCACTATCACTAGAGAGATTTTGGCTTCATCTTTTGAAGCACTACCGTGCTTAGCAGAAAAACAATACAGACATGGTCTGACCTTATCTCTTTGGGTTTCAGCGTGGGTTTCGTTAGACGTTAGTTTGTTCCTGTTTACCAGGCATTCTCTTACAGTAATCTGGAGGGGAAAGTCATGTCGCCAGAATTGGTTTCTTGAAGGTTTTTTTGAAATCAGTGAGAATTGAAGCTGGGGCTTTGCCTCCGATATCCAAGTTTAGAGAAGCTACTATTCAGCACCCAGTTCTGCCATCCTGATTGCTGTGTTATCTTCCTCTGCCGTTGTTAAACACCCTCATTAACTTCTGAGAGCCTATTGGCAAACTTGCATACTACTCAATGCAAGTAGAGTAGGCATATAATTGACCCTTGAAAGTAAAGAGGAAGATTGCAAGTGTAGGGGTGTGTGTGAAAGAGAGAGGGGGAAAATACAGCTGTGCTGTGGATAGGATACACCACAGATTTGTGGTGCAACCTCTTCATTAAGGTAATGAAAACCTGAGGGCTCACAGTTTGTGTTTTGAAAAGCCCCAAGAGACCAGCAGGAACTCTTTAGCGGGAGTTAACTCCAAGCAGAGCACCCCCTCCCTTTACTTATTCTTTAATCTACACACGAGAGGGTTCCTCCATCTCCAGCTGAAGTTTTACCTGAGGAAGTATCAGTACATGTCCTGAGGCAAGTGAGATATTGCTGGAAAGGGGCTCAGATTCATTCCTCCTTTAAAAATCAAACTTATTTTCTGCAGAAGATTTTAGTAACTACATCAGACTGTCAACTGGAAAGAGCAATTATTACTTAAAAGAGTTCCAATAAGGAAGAGGTAACATCACTCATCAAAGAGGGATCTTTAGCAGACTCTAGATTACAACAGTGCAAATTTAGTAAAAGCAAAGGAGCAGTACAGGCATAAAAAATGAACAGTGCTGTCCATTTAACTTTCAAGGATGGCAGGAGATGAAGCAAAGATTTATAGTTGTTGATATAAAGTGTCAAGGATTTGGACTAGATTTCTTGCTTTTTTTCCTTTGGGATACTCAGGGAGCTGGTCATGACTTTCTTATGCTCAGTAATATTTCACCTGAAAATGCCCAAAGATCCAGATGATGTCTGCACTGCTTAGCTGGATGGAGACAGCCAGAAAATCTATCCCTTTATCTTAACCTTTACCCATTTGGGGACTTCACTCTTTGAAGAGAAATATCTTGCTTTTCCACTTGTTATATGCTGATAAGGCTATGAATCGACTTCTTTGCTCTGAATTTTCAACAGTTTTGTTCTTTTAAAGATCATCTTTCTTCTTTCCCTTCTGCTCCCACTTCCTCCAAAGTCCCCTGGCCATGATGAAATAACACTGGGCATGACCTAGAAAGAAAGGAGCAGTGTTTGAGCATACGTGCACATTGTCACTTTCCTGTGCTTTCTTTTGGCAATGAACTCCCCATGCAAGAAAAGAATTAAAATGTCACTTTTTTTTTTCTTTTTGTTTTTCTCCTCAAAGTTTCCATTTTTGAATTCCAGGTAATGACTTTTGATTTCTGATGGAGTTGCCCCCCCTCCAGGATAAAGCCTATGGGCTGTATAGGATTGAGTGCTGTGGAACAGCAGTGTGCAGTGAAAATCACCCTAGTACACACTTGGGGGCAGTTGTGGTTTTCTGCAATTCAGTCAAGCCGTTCTGTAAAGTAGGGATCATTATCTTTGATTCTAATGGCTAACATGATGGCTAACGTGACAATTTTGGTGATAGTTACCTCTTGCTGTCTCACGTGGATGCTAGATACTTACCATACATGTGTGCCTGTAAGAGCAATTGCCCATTTCTTCCCCTCTGGTGTTAGCATACAGCTGTCAGAGACAGGGAAGCAGCTTCATTGTAAAATAATATGTAAACAATTCAAGTATGGTGAAAATGCTTATTTTTTTATATAAGCTAAAAACAATATCAACCCATGACTTCATTAAAAGACTGAATACTAATTCAAAGCATGTATGTTTGCTAATAGCAAAAACTGAAAGCCTTCATGAAAAAATAAACAGAGAACCAAAGGAAACTCGGAAGAGGCAAAGAGAACAGAAAATCTGCCAAAAAGGACTTGCAAAAGATGAACTTTATTGCAAATAACCCATTTCTGCTATCACTGGTCCCACTTTCTGGGCAGTGACAGCAGTGGGAATTGCATGACCGGCTACCGGGGCTCCTTGTGCCTTGTCCTGGACATCACTGGGACTTGCACCATGCTAGTTAGCTCACTGCTGCTCCCACTTCAGCTGCAGCAATAATGTCAGCACACTCTAAGAGTAAGCCTGGCTTTAGACCCCAGCTGATCCAGAATACCCGCCTGCCACTGAAGGCTGGTGCTTTGTTTGGAAAAGAGTTGCCCTGTACAAGGTAGGAAATGTCCTGCAGGCTATTTCTGTGTGAAATCACAGCTCCTTGCACTTCTCTGAATTCAGCAGAGGGGCAGGGTTATAAACTAGCAGAAAGCATAGGCCCCTTGTGTGTGCGCCTGGCCTGCTCAAGTTAATTCATTTTTTGGCTCATTACATTTTCTGCCCCATTACTAATTGCCTCTTGGGCTCTGCTCATTGCCAGGGTTTTCTGTGACCGTCAAAACATTACTAAACAAATGAACTAAATAAAAAGTAAACCTTCTTCAAGAGCCTTCCCCCAAAACTTCCCTGGCGTTAGTATTCCAGCTGCACCAAACAGGTAGGTGAGTGTGCTCATGTTATCTGTATTAATTAGATTGTAATACCCTTGGCACCAGACAAAGACAGGGAAGCTAGAGAGTCTCTCCTGCAGCCCTCTGATAATTTATACCAACTTAAAGCTTGCTGCAATGTCTTTCTCTATTACCACATGTACCCATAGAGATGTATAAATAATATTATTTTTGTTTATAGTTTTTTTCCTCCTTCCAACCAAGTAGTTCCCCCAAGACAATGTCTGCCCCCACACAGTATTTACTGAATGTTCTGCAGCAGGCTTCTGAGGCAGTACTATTGCCTCCAAACACCTGGGTGTGTTGTCCATCACCATGAGAGAGTTTCTGATAGCATGAAACCTCAGCCCACCTTTTTTAAGGTCTAGATTATTGCTCTAATCAGTGAATCCTTCCACCTAGCAGCTACCTCTTCTGCATTTTTATTGCTCCTTGATTTTCTATGCCTGTATTTTATACTGAGGTTACCTAAAGCTTATAGATATAAAACCTATCAGTTAAAGCAATCTGTTGTCCATTATGTTTCTTATCCTTACAACATCGTCTTGTTGTGGAAAAAGGAGTGGAAACATGACTGACTCAAACTTACCATGTCTTCTTAACATGTCTTTCATTACTTGGGATCCCTCACATTCTTATTTTAATTGGTTTAATAGCGAAGTACTACAGTGGATTACTAAACTTTCGGCTTCTATTACTTGAGAGGACTGTGATGGGTCCTTATCCCAAGTTCATGTTAATGATACTTGCCCTGCCGTTATGGTATGCAGCCCTTTCAGTGCAAAGAAGCACTGGATGTGGATTAAGACATTACTGTCTGAACCCATGTTGTCTGTCAAAAGACACATTCTACTCTTCCATGACTGGAGGTGATTTTTCTCCCACAAAACTAATGGGGCCCAATGAAAAGGCAAGACAACAAATACGCACCTCCTCTCAGCAAAGTAGTGTAACACCAGGGGTCATTCCCTGCTGCTCATCACTGCTCTTCCTTCCCCTTTTCCTCACGCTGACCCCAGTGGTTTTTGTCTCCTGCCTACTTGGCCTTTGTAGAGCCATCACCCCCTTCCTTGGCAGCAGCAGTAGCTGGCAGCTTCAGGCACGTGTCCCCAGATGGACATCTCTTGTGCCTGTTGTGGTGCTGTAGATGAAGATGGAGAGCAGGATGCTCCCACCACCTGCACTGCACTTTCTGAGGCTGCTGCAGTCCCGTGGCTGGCGCGGGCACGACAGAGGAGCACTGTGAGCCCACGTGCATGGAGCGGGGGGCCAGCCTGCTGCAGGAAAATGGAGCACCGACAGATGCAGGATTTACTGTGGCTTCCTAGCTCCGTGCAGGAGGTCCAACGTGCAACCCTCGAGGCAGACTGTAGGTTTGCTTAGAGCAGGGCCTTTTACCCTGCTGTTCTTGCTATATTGTTGACAACATGTTCCAAGCCGGTTTGGGGAACTTGCACCATTGCCAAAATCTTCACTTTGCTGCATTCTTTTGGTTAATAGAAATATTTAGCTGAAGCATGAAGGCATTGTATTTCCAAAAGGAAAACACACAGAAAAAGGTCCGATCATTTTTTTTCTCTTTGGGCCTGATTGTCTCTGCTTGTTTATGGCTGCCACTAATTTGCTCGTTTGCTTGCTGGAAAATAGCTAATTAAAACCCACTTCAGCTAACAAGCTGACTGGGACCATGCAAATGTCACTCTCTGCTGTCTGCTATTTTCGTTTATACTTTACATTATTAGTGTTGTTTTTCCTCCCTCCATAGTAATAAACGCAAGGATAGATTTAGTACCCTCTTCACAGGTGTGTGCTTGTACATCAGCACATCATCCCGAGGAAAGTGCTGCTGTTTTACTGCACTTCAGTACTTTGAGTGTTATTACCCCTGACAGTTAATGGTTTCAGACTACACCGCTTGTTAGCACTAGATTCCGAACAGCTTCATCTATCTTTTTGTTTTTACACTGACTGGTCACATTAAGTATATGTGTCTGAGCTATTAGTCCCGTCTGTTCATTGCATGCATTTCATTTGGTGCGTTTTTTTTTTTTCGCTAAAATTAGTATGTATTGTCATCCATATACTTCAACACATCGACTTTTGTTATAATTATGCTGTCATCATTTTGCTTCCACACACTTGCTAATTTATTGTAGCTAAATTAGACCTAATATTAGCAATTTTGCAGCTGTTCCCATAGACCACGCTCAGCCATATATTTGTACATTGTTTGGTAATTGGATTTGAGGGTTCAGGAATGGACTGTGGCAGTCTTTGGAAACAAGGGAAAGATTTGAGGAAATGGAAGAAAAATAAAACATACAAGTCCCAGAAGAGGCTTCGGGGTGAATTTCTAGCGCCAGCTTAAAAGGTTTTCGCATGGCCAACCAAATCAGAGAGCTAGTGTACCAGATCACAAACTTTCCAAAAGCCGTGTTGTATTCAGGCGGGAAATTAGTAATTTCTCTTGAATATGCTTTTTATTTTAACCAAGAATGGACCATGAAAAATCTCCAGGGACCTATGAAGGGCCTTGGGAAATGGGTTTTTATTGCAGCACTTTAGGAATCTGTAGGAAAGGATCTTGGCTTCAGCGGGGCGCTGTTCTGAAATTATTTCTTTAGATAGAACCGTGGGGAGAGATGAAGAAGGAAAAATGGTTTTGTTTAGGAGTGCAGGCACTCCATTGCTTTGTACTGATACCCACTTTTTGCTGCTTATCCATCCACTCTTCAGCTGATGTTAATAGAGCACAGAAGGAGTTTTTTTTTTTTTTTAATAAGCAGGGAAAATGAAAAATACAGAATAGAGCTGCACAGCTCTTATGTACCTTTACTGTCACAGGGCACATGCTATTTTGTTATCAAGGAGGTTAGACAAAAGCAATTAGGAGAGCCCTACAGTGTGTCTTCTATGGCCTTTTAGAAAAATAGTTTTCTGACATGACAGAACACAAAATTGTGGCAGAGATTCTGTTCAGACTGATGTCACAGAATCTGTTTAATTCCCAAACCAACGGAAGAAATAGAAGAAACTTAATCATTAAAGAGCATGTCCTTAACCAAAATGGAACTAAATTCTCTCTGCTCAGAATATATCCACCTGCTTAATAGTAATATTATAATAAGATACAGTGCTACTGGCAGATACATGCACGAGTTTAAAAATAAGACAGTGAAATTAACCAAAAAAAGGGTATTTGCGCAGCTCTCATCTATAACACAGAGTTCTTTCCAATTCACTACAAGCTGTTGCAGCAGGCTGCATTCTGCTCTGTTTCTCCCTCGGCCAAAGCTTAATTTCTGTTTGGAAAAGAATAGAGCAAAGTGACCTGCCAAAAAGTAATACTGCGTAGGCCAAGTCATGTAAGAATTCAGGCCCTACGAATGTCTTGTGCAGGAAAGGAAAGTGAAGGCTAAAAGCCAGGCCATTTAACACATTTTTAAATGACTGCGACTCATAACAAAATATTTAAAACAACAAATCTAATTTATAACAACTCACTCCCTCGTATAACACCATTAGCAATCAAATGCTTGCCAGATGATATTCTCTTCCCCTGACAAAGCCTTAATTATCTTTCCATTCTTCCCTAATGCTTGGGCAAATATATAGGTAGGCCTTGCAGTAGCCTGGACAGCTACTGCATGTAGAAATGGAGAAACTGGTCTCTTGGCAGGTGTTTCCATTAGTTGTTATGACCACAATCAGCATATGTTGGTTGGAATAGGAGTATGTGCTTTCTGCATTTATTCTCCTTTTTTTTTTTCTTTTTTTTCCATACTAAACTTTTCTTTCCTGGGCACTTCGATGAGTGAACTAACTAGGTCAACCTCCTCTTTGTGCCTGTCATCCGCATACCATCAGTTGCACTTCACCACTTTTGGCATGATTTCTTACCCTCTTGTCTTTTCACTTTGGGTGAGATCCTCTCTGAAGTAGAGAAGGAAAACGGCCTTATTTATATCTTTCTTTTCCTCAGTCATTCACAGTAATGATTTATATTGATGATCAGCGTAGAAATGTGTGTGCAAACAGCACTGCAAAAGTGATCAGGTATGTCATCATATATATTCCAGAATAAGCATAAAAAAGAGAGTTTGGCTAACGTAAGTCTTAACTTTAAGCTAAGTCTTAAAGCTCTTTAAGTTTAAGAACTGTTTAAGTTCTCATTTTTATCTTTTTATGGCAACATCATTTCTGTCAAGCTGCTAAACACCTACTAAGGGGGTACAAAATGAAGTCGTTAGCGGAAACTTGTTTAAGGTCTCCACACGCACATATGTGCTCTTCAGGTAGCTGGCTGGGCAGTGCTGTGAGACTCTTTCTTGGAAGCTGGAGCAATAAATGTCATGTCAGGGGCCAACTGTCTGTAATCACAGTTAGCAGGTTGAACAGACTTGTGAAAATATTTTCTTTATGTGAAGGGAGACGCTGCACACTTTGCCACAGCAGAAGTTGCTAAACCTAATGTAATATGACAAGTCCTTTGGCAGCAAAAGCCACGTTTAATAGACATACTGCCTGTGAAACGGGAAAGCAACAAAAGCAGTTTTCTGTATAAATGTCATATCCTCTCTTTTGTGGTGTCTCTCCCCTTCCCCTGCTCCCACACCATTTGTTTTATGAGTGACACCACTCGTGTGGCACAGTCTCCTGCCACTTTGTCCTCAGCTGCCTCCTCTTTCAGATGCCTTGGGGACCTGATCGTTCCTCATTCGCAGCCTCCCTAACGATTCTCACCCTAATTCGCCATCCTCATGTCTAGAAATCAGCAGTCATCAGGCTCTTTTGAGGTGCTGTGAGGCCAAGAAAGTGGGACAAGGGAAAGAAAATGGAGGAACTTGCTGTCTGCCAGCACCGTCAAGGGAACTACTCTGGTGTGCTGGAGCCATGGGGCTCAAAAGCATGAGCCAAACTGAGGGATGCCCGTTGGCCTGTCCTCATTCTTCTGGAAGGACATGGGCACAGAGGCTTGCACTGGTGGCTCCACTGCTTGAGAGGACCATCCCTCTGACCCTCACTAAAATTCTTCTGTGTTAGGCCAGTGGAAGAGGGCAATGCAAAGCAGCTGAATGGGACCTCTCTGCTGGCTGCTGTGTGCTGGCATTTTGCACTCACTTTGCACTGATGTAAATGATTTCCTAAGGTGTGAAGCTGTGGAGAATCAGGCTCCAGAAGGCTTCTTACAAGATGGCAAATAATTAATGACTGTGCGAAGTGAGTGCAGTGCGAAATAGCAGAGTGAAATGAAGACTTCTACTTGCAAAATACTTGTTCTGTCACTGAACTAACAAAACATCATTTTTTTAAAAAGGTATTCATAGAAATTATTCCTAGCATTAAGTTGCAAGCCTCAGGGCATTATTTGCAGTGATTTTACACAGAATTCAAAGTGAATCTTCTGAGACAGCGGGTCTTCAGTATCAAGACAAGTTCAGTGATGGAACAAAAGGACATTGTCAAGAACTTTGGTTCCCAGATTTCCCCTTCCTAGGAAAATTACCATGATTCATGATGACAATACTTGAGGGCATACAGGCAAGCTCAGTCCTGGATTACCTGCTGTCATGTCTTCCCTACCTCTGTAGTGCTTCTCTTTCCCTTTGCTAACTCTTTTTTTTTCCTGACAGGCTCTGTTGGCCAGCTATGAGTACATTTTCCTGAAGCAGTAGGAGTAGTCCAAAAGGAACAAATAAGGGGACTTAAACTTGTCTGATCTTTTTCTGTTGAAGGCCCAAGGATGAAAACTTGAAGAAAAACAACAGGAAGGTGAAGGACGTTAAAACTTCTTCTCCCTTGTACATTTTCTCAGCAATTTGGTTTCTTAAGGAGCCAATGTCATTAGGAGGGCAGTAGCAAAGCAGTATGTGAAGGCATATAAAGTGAAGAAGATTGAGAGACACTGCAGCAGGATGCCCAGCCTCTCGTTTCTTACTCTCCAGTCATTCCTCTACATGTTACTCCACATAAAAGGATGCAGTGACAGTTACCAGAAAAGGCTGAATAGCATCCCTTGAACTGCAGATTGTTTCTAAGTTGTGCTGGGTGTAAGTGACAGGAGAGCTGACAAAGTGGTGAGGGTATATATGCTTCATTTCTTTAAAGCTGTAGCAGGAATCAGCTAGGAATAAATATTTGGAAAAATTCTAGGCACAAAGCATCATCAATGAGAAAAAATAACAGATTGGTACTTGGGATAATAGAGTTTTTGTGCCTTGAAGAATGATATAAGCATCCTAAAATCTCAAGCAATGGCACAATATCCCTTGGGTTTTATCTGAGATCAGTCTTTGCTGTAAAATCAGGCTGGAGATCTTTCTGCCTTCCACTTTTCTCTCCAGCCATTCATCAGACTTCCATCTAGGTGAGACATAGGAGCGCACTAGATTACAGCAGTCCCCCTTGCACCACTTCCACCATCCACATGTCTTCTGAAGACTGGTATTCTGTAACATTTGAGATGGACACAGGGCAAGGGATGTATTAAGGTTGCTGAGAATGCAGCCTCTTGGAGTTTCAGTACATCAGTCCAAGCTAAAACTAAGAATTGCAGTAAGAAATAAGTATGTATGAGGTGATTCATATTTAAATCACATCAGCATGCTTCATAGAATTATTTTGAGCATCATAACTTCTTTATGATAAGCAGCATTTAAACCTGTTCTCTTAGCTCATAGCTGCGCTCCAGTTATGACATTTTCAGAATGGCTCCAAGTCGCTTTCAATGTACATATAGATTCATAGCCTGTGCTGCAGAGGAAATATTTTTTGCTGACCTGGCTTTTTTTCTTACAGCTTAAGTGGACCCTGAAAATATTTCATGTGCTGCACTGGTTAGCAATAGCACTAATGCTCCCATCCTAATATTTTAGACAGCAGCAAGTGTATTGCTTTAACATAGGAGTGACATTCTTTTTGGATATAAATTCAGTACATAAATGTATAATAAATTGTTTAGTGGTATCAGGGCAGTAACTTCTTCTTTTCTGAACAAACCACCCAAATGACTGAACCAGTGTAGTTAATTAGAATCGATCTTACTTTTTAGCACCAGGAAGTGCATAATGGAAGATAAGATTGATTGTAATGTTGGATCACTTCATTTAAAGACTGCTAATAGGCTAAAATGACAGAACCAATCTAAAATTATAATTTCAGAATCAATATAATTTTATAATGTTGTCAAATCTGAAAAATTAATCTAAATTTATGCTGTGAAACCAGCAGATCCTTCTTAGCTATTATAATGAAATGAACCAACATTTTATTATATTACTTCTTTAAATAGAAAAAGGCTTCTTTATTGGTGTGGTGTTGCAGCAGGCTAGATAACCAGCCTTTCAATTTGGGAGGTGTCTGTTCATTTCCTGCTCGGGGCAAGAGTAAAAATGGATTTTAACCTTCCCTGTTTCCATCATCGACCCATTTTTTTCCACATTATGAAACTACCACATAAACGGAAAGCAGACTTCATCTCAAAAGAGGAGATCGGGACTGACAGAGAGTAGCATTTCAGGAGGGAATTCAAGTTTGCTAACAAAGCTGTAATGTAAGCATGGCTATTCCTATACCCGCGGAAGAAATGTACATTAACCTCTCCTGGAAGAGAGAAATATATGGTGCTGGCAGCTTAAAGAATATTTTTCATTTTCTTACTAATTAATTCTGAGAGTAGGGCCTGATTAAAAATACATTGCCAGTTTTGTCAATACTGAGGATTTGGGTGAGTTCTGCCACACAAATCAAAAAAGCTGCTAGCACGGCTCCACTGTACTTAAGGTTTCTTTGAATGCCAGATGTTCAGGTGGTTGTCCCATTTTTCTTTTTCAGTAAAAATGACCTTGCAGAACTTGTAAGGACATATTGCCATAAGTTCATAACCACTCTTGTGTTTAAAGCCATGCAGTGTTCTCTGCGTTTCTGAGTGTTTCCAGTGGCAAGAGCTCACTTGAAGTTGTGGGTTTTGCCTCTTTCATGTGCCCTCCTCTGCAGAGCACCTGACCTACAAGAGGCTTCAGTAGCCGTGTGATAGCGCAGCTCTAGCCCACTCAGGTCAGGGATGTTTCCACCCCCGAGTTCCCTGTACTCCCTGCAGTCTGTGGCACACTGCTCAGGAGGAACAGAGATGTTCTCCCCTTCTCTCTCTCCGAAAACCTGTGTGTAATGAATCAAACCACATTCAGGGTATCATCTAGCTGTGAATTATCTCTCTGTGTTTTCTAACTGATGTTAATGTGGTTGATAATAGCCCTATCCTCAACTCTGCAGTGTGCTGTCTTAGAATGAGGTAGTTCTTAGTCTTAATTACCCTATAGAGCCTTTGGTTTTTTTTTTTTTTTTTTTTCCCTGCTCAAAGCAAAGGCCAGTCTGAGCTCTGTGTTTCGTTCTGACAGCAAAAAGTGAGCTAGTGGGTGAGCTACTGTGAGTTACTCCCAGCAATCCTTGTAGTTACTCGGGACTGCAAGGGTGAGGGCCTCGTCACCAGAATCAGAGCAGCTTTGACATTAACTTCATTTAGTCCAGGAATGTGTTTTATCAGCCTTGCTTTTGGTAGAGGGGATCATGATATGTCCAAAGAAATTAGCTGGAAGGCTACTTCTCCTATTTCTTCAAAGGAGCTTCTTACTTCTCCATTCTACAAAGGAGAATGAGATCCAGAAAATAGGACAGGGCATCCTTTAACTCAAGGCAATTCCCAGGACCCCTTACAGAAGAGCAGTGGCAAGAAACAAGCAAAACTCATCCTCAATTCATTTTGCAGTGATCTGGAGAGTGAGGTTGAACTTTACTGAGTGGGCCCTGCACCCAGGAGCTGACCCTGGAACAACACTAATTACATCGAGAAAGAGCGAGAGAACACATGTAGAGAGACCCCAGAGCACTTTGGAGAGCTTTGTATTTCTCAGAGATTTAATGTATTATAATCTGATTCGGCACAAGCCAGTCAGGGAATAAAAGAGAAATGCAGAAAGACTAATGATTTGAAGCACAGGGGAAAGTGGAAAGAAAACAGCACTTTTAAGTGCATTTTTTCCTTTTTATGCAAGATCTGACTGGGGCCAGCCAAGAGAGCAAAAAGCTTCTGCGAGTTAACACGAAAGTAAAACAGTACTTTAAAGAGATTTTATTTTCTCCTTAGAGTCTTCTTTTGATTTTTAATATCTCTGAGACTTGTCAGGAAGAAAACAGAAAAAGACATTAGAAACCGAGTCTTGAGTAAAGCTCAGGGGCTTGAGACATCAACAAAAGGAGAAATATGCAGCAAGAAAAATTTAATGACCTTACCCTTATTGCTGCTCCCAAAACTAGGGCTGTGAAATATCAATCAAACAGTAGCAAGCTTGTGCATCGACTGTAGAAGTTGCTCACGCTAGGTGCAAATGTGGTCTAGACTGACCCCAAAATTTCTAGTTGAATTATTTCAGCTGGATTCTGAAAGAAAGTGAGTAGAGAAGAAGCCCTACACCAGAATGGAGGTGTCACCTCCATCAGCTCCAGGTCTCGGTAGCTGCCTTGCAGGGGAGTTTGTTTTTTGAATTCAGCTTTCCTATAGGCTGATGAACCTGTGGCCTACATCCATGCCTCTGTTTCTGAGTGCTGGATGTAGGTATTATGGAAAGAGGTTATCAAGGCACATTCTGTCTCTACTAGAAGTGTAAAAGATGTACTTTTCGTTCAATAGGTCTTAGCTAAAGGGTCCTGAAGCCATTTAAGCTCAGTGGCCAAGAATCAGAACTTATTTTTTCACTCAAGGTTAGCTTGATTTGATTATCTAAGTCTGTTTTAACTACATAAAGGACACGACTACAGTTTCATAGAGTATCTGTCTGCTTTCTGACAATTTTGTGCATTTGTGACACCTGCCCATCTTCCACTGGTTTCAAAGGGAAGAAAATAATGTTAACAGTAAAATGAAAAACAGAGCCTGTAGTAATTTTTTTTCCAAAAGTCAGTTAGAGATTTGAAAAACAGATGGATGTTTCAGGCCAATATCAAAATCAAATTTTATTGCTTCCAAAAGAGGATGGCTACTGAACTCAGAAACACTGAGGAGGTGCCATTATAGAGGTAAGCAAATAGCTAGACTCTCTACTGAGAGAGCCTCTGAGATTGCAAGAAGTCTGCAGAATGTGGTAGCTGCAATGGGACATGACGAGAGTGGCATCCTTTCAGCAAGCTGGGCCCTCACCCACGGAGAAGGCCGGCAGTGTTAGGTAGCACCACGAACTCCATTTGAAAGCAGGCAATGGCCAGTACAGAGTGCTTAAAAAATCAGCAAGCTATTTTTTGAATCATGCGGAGTCTTGCAGTGTGCTCTAGCCTACAGACTGCAATGCAGCGGGCTCCTGAAGCACAGTAGGCCTTGATTTGAGTCAAGCTTGGGAAAACGGATTTTCATAATTATGGGTGGAATTCATTATGATAAAACATGAAAACATCTTGTATTTCTAGGTTAAAAGTCACCAGAACAAGTTGTGAATCGGCCCATATTTATGGTCTGATTTAGGATAAGGAAGTGACTGCCCTGAAAAGAATGCACAGAGAATATGTTGAGAGGGTACTAGCTATTTTTAAGCAGTTGACTTCTGCTGAGTGTTCATCCTATGTCTATTACTTAATCTGAAAGATTAGCACCATTCTTCTCAGTGAGGACTCCCACACATATCCTGTTTTTCACATTTCTGGGAGAACATCTGTTTGTGGTTCCTCCAGTGGATTTTGAAAATATGGAAGTCACTCATGATGGGGTTTTCCACCATGACCTAAAGCCTTAAGATTGACCATTCCAGGAGATGATTGAATGGTTTTGACCATCCAGAACTTTTGCATTTATCTGCTGGAACTTACAGTTCTGAATGTGGAAGTGGTGACAGAGTAAGTGAGAAATGGCCTGCTGCTAATACAAAAGAAAAATGAGAACATTTGAGACATCATCAAAAAAATGCTCCTTTTTTGAGAAGAATCTTCAGAGGGAGAAAATACGAAAGATGATGATGCTCCAGCCCATCCAGCCTGTTATTGCTATAGAGGTCCTGTTTGGAATCTGATTTCTGCCATTGCTTACTATCCTTTACTCACAGATGTGTGAACTAAAAATCTCAAGAAATGAAGACAAAGTTTCAGTGCATTTTTTTTCCTGAAGAAATCTCTGTATTTTCCTGGTGAGCATATATGCATAGGAAGAAGAAGCCACCAGGATCACAAACAGTTCCTCAGAAGACAGCAACAATCCTTCATGCCACTCCATCTGCCGTCTATCTAGATAGGGAGATGATTTAGGGTTGGAAAGCATCATTGTCTCAAAGCTGTTATTGTATATGGTTGATATAACCCTCTCCTCTGCTACATCTGTGGGAGAATAGGGTTCACCCTCTCTAGAGCACCCGCTTTGGGGGAAAAAATGCACTGAAGACTCCTGCATTCAGCAAGGAATCTAAGAGCGTTTGTATCTCCAGTCTGACTGCTAGGCCGAACAATACTGGCAAAAGTAAGAGCTGGCCTAAGTGCATGTGTTTAAATCAGGGATTTTCAAATTTTGCTTTGCAGCAGAATTCAGATTCTGCTTTCCTCTGTACAAAGAGAAATCAAGAGTGTTAATGGCCAGGAGTTTTTCTTTTATGTAGTGTTTAATTTTGAGGAGGTAAAAAGAAAAGATTTTTAGTCCCAAAACTCCACGTAAGTCTTTATATATCTTCAATGTGAATAGAACTTCTCATCAAAACTGGAAAGACAGCCTCTTTCACCCAGAATAGTAACTTGAGATATTCATTTGATTCGGTGACTTGAATCAAATGAATGCTCCTTTCTGAAATTCCATGTGACTTTTACATGTTGAATGTTCCTTTCTGAAAGTCCATGTGACTCTTTGTTCTCCAGCAGATATTTCCCCTCCTCTCCTGGTATCTCAGATAACAGTTCTCAACATTTCTGAATATTTTGAAATGGATTAATTATCACTGATGAAAGCTTTTACAAGGCATGGGTTGACTCTGCCTGTGGAAAAAGGACTCAGATCCTTTTTTTTTTTCTGTATTTATTTAATCCCTAACTGTTTGGTGGAGTGACTAACCTGTCCCCACAGCTCTTGTTTTGATAGTTTGAAATTTATTTGCAATATTCGGAGTGACAACCTGTTTTCCTGAGGATTTGCATTAACCAGAAGAATATAACAAAAAGCAGTGGCTAAGAGTGAAAGCCAGGTGTATTCTATTTAGAAGTGAGAGCTGTACTTTTTAACAGTGCAGGTGACTGTCATAGACCTCCTCAGGCAGAGATGAGTTTCTTAAATCTTGATATCTTCTGGCTAAGCACCTGGCAGGAAGATATACTTTAGTCAACAAGTAATGCTTTTTTTTAATTATTTATTTGTAAGAGCCAAAACATGGAATCAGATGTACTGATATCCCCCTGTCTTCCTATGGATAGTTCTTCATATATTGCAACTAAAGGGCAGGGACTTGCGGCTCATGCCCTGCAATTTTGATCTGTGAATGCATCTGAGACTGCAGAAACATGTCTGCACTTCTTCATGTGCATCAGCTTGACCGTGTGCTTGTATGCACACCAAGCAACAGCAGAGCAGATGTGCACCACAGGGCTAGATGATCAGACACTCTCCTTAAAATCTATGCAATGATGTGAGTACATGGTCTATACTGCCCAGGTAGATGCCCTTCTCCATGCCTTTCCTCTACATTGTGTCACAGAGAACATTTAATCTGGTTGATGAGGGAATATACCAAGAGGGTAATCTTGGTTTTAAATTGACCTATTTTTCTTCTGATCCCATTCACAAATGTATTAAGGAAAGAGTTAACCTATACTGAAAATACTGCACGATACAGGTACTTGTAGAATCCATTCCATGTTTAAGAAGCTAGGGTGTAATTAGGGCAGTTGTTTTCTAATTATTGCTGATGTCAGTCCTTGCAAGGCGCCCCCAGCCATATCCTGGTTAATGGTCATCACAGTATTGCCGAATCAGCACAACCATCACGCTCCCCCTGACAAGTGCCTCCTGCTTAGCAAGAGCTAAGGTTAGCTCTTTTTACTGGGTGTGCTAAACCCCTCTCTGAAGCCAGTATAATTAAAGGAGAGAGTAATCTACAGCCTGAATTTTCTTGCAGAAACACACCTTGCACGTTTTTTGAGAGGAAGTATTTGTTACCTCCCGTACTCTGGCTTGGTAGCAGTTTAATGAAAGGCTGCATATTTTTTTGTTAGCAGCTCAACCACTTAATTCTTAAGTTCCTTCAGAGCTCTCAGATGTATGCCATCTGGTCATGGTGACTTGTTGCTCTTTAATTTGTGAATTTGTTCCAGCACTTCCAGTTTTGACACCTCAATCTCCGACAGAGTCTCATCTTTATTACTTGAAAAGGATAGCTCAGAGGGCTGTTTCTCTTGCATGCGTTTTCTTATAGCTTCAATTTCCTTAATACAATTTTAATTTAAAGCAGAATTTTTAGTTTTTCCCAAATATGCCACCTCTCCACCTCCTATACTTCCTACACCATTTTATTCTCCTATATCCTTATTAAATGAAAACACACTTGAAAATCATGTAGAACCTGCACAAACAGGTAACCAACACCTTTTTATACCTTATAAAAGAGTCTTAAAGTGAGTTCAGAGAAATATTTGGTTTATTACAACCACCAAAGGAATATTATTGGTTCTTTAAAAAACAGGGAGTTGGACACCTTATTTAAACACAAGTAGAATGTCTCTTTATGGCCAAATGTTATTTATTTATGTATCATAAATAATATCTATTATTTACGCTCTATTTGCATTTTGGGTTTTCAGGGAAGTTGAGTCCCTATTGTAATAAGCATTCTACATGCACATAGTTAGAGGCAATTCTTCTTCTGAGTAATTTACAAATAGGGAAGACTAATGGTAAAGAACAGACAACAACAAAAAGTTGTCAGAGATGAATGTGTTTTTATAGTCACTTTTTAAAGGGATTTTTCGTGTATGTGCAAATGTCCTCTACCCTGCAGAGTTTCTCCAGGCTTTTGCCCCCAGCTAGCTTCATGACGATTTCTTAGGATATTTTATTTCTATCTTTTCCCCCCTGCTAGAAGATGCAGCAGCAAGAGTCTTGGCAGCACAGGATAAGAGCCCATGCCAGCCTCTAGTTTTCTCCCTGGGGGACGGAAATGGTTTTGGAGAGGTGTCCTTGCTCCTGGGGCTCAGGGCAGGGGACTCCCGTGGCTCCTCTGTTCTTTCTCGCCCACAGAGAGCTGGTGGCATGATGACCGCATCGCCCTAGCAGCAGTGGCCGTTGCACAAAAATGCCCTTTGCCTTCAAAGCGTAGCACTGCAGGAGGCTTTGAGGGGATGGCTCTTCTGCGGCCGCTCACCAAACTTCCAAGCAGCAGGAACTTTTCCTTGCTAACCTCTGAAATGGGTTGGCTGGAAGAAACAATTATGGATGGGCATGAATATGGGCAGTAGCTTGAGCCTTCTCTTCATTTCTTTATTAAATCTGGGGAATTGCAGAAGCACACTCCTCTCCTGACAAAAAGTGAGGGTCTCTAGTGACATTTATGTCACTGGAAAGGCATATAATACGTACACTGTGGTTTAATTTTATCTTAATGAAACAATATACATATAAAACTATCCATTAAATATAAAACAGTGAAGTAATTTGCAAATTTTCCTACGGCATAATAAATTAAGCATGGAGAGCACTAAGGAATGCAATTTGCAGTCATTTATAATGCAGTGTTTTATGTTAATAATTCAAAATCACATGCTATTTGGAGACACTTCTAATTAATGTATTTATGAAATTGTGAACTGTGACTGTTTTGGTTCCATTTAGCTAAACATTTCAACAGAATGCGCTTGCTGTTGTTTTGTGTTTGCTTAATGGCACCAGCAAGCATCAAATGTACAACTGGGGAAAGTTGAGGGTGGTATCTATCGTGGCTTTTTTATGAGTGTGTCTTTTTGTCTGTACGCTGTATACATGCATGTGATTTTCCCTCCTGATCTCACTGAGGAAATGAAAGTTCTGCAATAATTTCTGGAGAAAATGAGCAAAGGAAAGTTTTATGGGTGAATAATCAATTCTAAGAAAAGTTTAGTACCTTCCTAACGAATCTCTAAAATATTAAGTACTTTTCACATAGAAGATCTGTATACTCTGACATTTCTTGTGACTGGGTAATTGTGACTGATACAGCTCAAGTTTTTATCATGCTGCTTCTTTATCAGAATGCTACAAAGGATGCCATGATTCCCCCAGAAAGTTACATTTCTGAGAGGATATTTGTGGGGTTTGGGCTTATTTTTAAATTTTTAAGTGCATTTTAGGAAAAACAAAAAGGCTATATAAGAGAATTTGTAATGAATTATTTCAATTCAAGGTCATGATCCTGAAAATGGTTTGAAATAGATGGGGTTCTAGGTATATGCAGAACCAGAAGCTATCAATATTCTGTTTTAACTCTGCAAAGGAAAAGGAAGGGAAAAGGCTTTAAATAATTTTCTATGAACAATCTGTTTTACATAGTAAAGAAAAATAAAAGGAAAAAGGAAAGAAAACTTGAAACTCCTCAAATGCACATTAAAGACTTAAAGACAATAAAGTCACAGTAAAGTCACTACATACATGTCACAGAGAGTTCTGAGAATTCACCCAGCTGCTGAATCTAAATCAACATGTCTACTAGTAATTTCAAAGCTAATTTGCAGACCAGTAGTTCCATGTTAAATGTTTTATTTCACCACTGTGCTTTCTGTATGATTACTGTTGCCCTTCTTTCTCACTTGCGTTTTTGCCTTTTATTTTTATGCTTGGGATAATATGTATATTGGTGGGAAAATATTTTCAAAGTTCTCATGGCCTTTAGCTGTCTTGGAAATCAACCAAGGTAATCATTAGGCTGAGAATAAAAGCTGGATTTGACCACTTGGTGTGGTTTATATTTTAAACAATGTAGCAACTGTTATGATTTAGGAGGCAATACGGGTGCCTAGAACCTAGCTCCCTATTACTTTACATCATTTGAATTGCTCTATTTAGTCTTTTCATTTCCTTAGTATCAAATAACAAATATTGGCAACACATTAGATTAGCTGAGTGATGATCTTTTAGATCATACTTCAATAACTTCTTTCTAAAATGAAAAACATATCCTCTCTTACCCATTTGCATTCAGAATAAGTCCCATGTATTGATATGTTTGCCTGCTTCTGCTTCTAAACCCAAACTAAAATGAAATTGCCAGGAATTAGTGAAAATAAAGATTCATATTTGGGTGATATTTTATGTGAATTATTCTATCTGAATGTCTTTTATTGTTTCATTATGAATTAGACTTTCACTAAAGAGATGGATTTGGGGGAGATTTCATAAATCAGGCTCAAATTTCTTGGTGAAAATTTTTATCCTAGAGCTATGCTCGCTCAGAACATTTATCATTTTAAAAAGGATTTGATGCTTATCACAAGGACCTATGATAATGGCAATGTCTGTGGTAAAATAGCACAGGATTTAAGGTGATACAGTGTACTGAAAAACATTATGAGATATGGAGCATATGAAATAGATGTTCTGTTGACTTTTCTGAACTGATCGGCTATTACCCATTTGCCAGCAACCTCGGTGGTCTGGATTCAATGATACAGCTCTATTTCTAGCTTTATTCTCACAGGTTTATGTCTGAATATGATTTTTGTGGTTTGTGCCCATCTCTAGAATTAAGTTATGGTAACACACAAATAAATTACCTTTTTTTTTTTCCCCCTTTCACTTTGAACAACATATTTTTCACTTCACCGTAAAGCATGTTAGCTGCTTACAGCTTTTGTTTCAGCCTTGTGGTATTTTGGAGTTCAAAAGATTGAGGAAGGCTAGCTTGAAAATCCTCTCTCCAGTGGTGAGAAAATTACAAAACTTGGGAACATGTGCACTTTTCTTTTTTCTTCTAATTTTTTTGGCAGGATTTATAAATCTAGACCTCCAGCTGCCTGTGCTTAAATGCTGTTTTTAAAGGTATTCTAGAACAACAACAAAAAAGAAACATAGATTCTAGACGACCTTTCCAAAGTCATATTGCCATTTCTGGTAGCAAGTTTTTTTAGAAATGATGGTGTACTTTTCTAACTTATACATTCTAAACTTATTAGGGATCTACAATGCAGATGGAGCTTTCTATTAAAATCCATTGGTTGATCTGAAAAATCAGCAGAGAAGCTATCATTCTTTGACATTCTAATTTGTCCTAAAAGACTTTTATTAGATGATTTATTCAGAATTCATCAGAATTATTTCTGTGGAAACAGTATTCTTTTTGCTATTGCTTTATCTGCATTTAAACTGGGCAAGATTTTCCAAAACAGAAGTGTGTTTTTTAAATCCTTGAATGATACCAAACATAAGTTTTTGAAGCGCACGAGAGAAAGACGAAAAGAAAAAAAAACAACTTGCAATATTTCTGTTCCTTTTATAATGGACATTTATTATCCTGTGCTCTGTGGATAGATGTACTGATACACTACAGAATCACAGAATGTAAATGACTGCTGATGAAGGTAAATATACCATTTAAGTCCTCTGCTTTATTAGATTTCAAACAAACAATCTGAAAGTCTTTTTCTCCCACAGTTTTTGGACTGCCAAAGGACGTGTCTATCTGTTTCTGGTTCTGCACAGAACTGTAATGCTGATAGGTAAGATATTTGGGAGAAAGAAAAATGCGTAAGCATACTCCAGAGATGAAGTATGTGAAATATGAATATGAAATGAGTATGAAATATTGCAAATCTTCCTGATGGGAACAGAGCAGGCCCTTCTAGAGAATGAAGGACTGATCTTGTGGAAGGGCAGGATGTGGCACTCTGAACCAGCTGGGGACTGGAAAAAAAGCAAAATATTTCTGCTTCTTCTGATAGGACCTTAATACTGTGTAAGGGAAGAAATTTAGGAGATTTGGGTACATATATACCACAAAAGGATCAATTACCTAACAGTAAAACAACAGTAAAAAGGAGATTCAGGGCCTGTCACAAAGGCAGCACAGGAAAAGGTAAAGGATTTTGCCATAGAGCTTAATCCCACTTCCACCGGGTTTCCTGGGAATTGAATTGAGCCTTTTCAAGTCAGAGCAAAAGAAGTTTGCCAAGCTGTTCTGAATATTTGTACTGTCATGAAGAAAGCTACTGGGCAAGGCATAAACAAACAAACAGAAAAAAAAACTAAGATACAATAATTACCAGCAGTTTATGAAGTTGTCTAGCAGGCAAAAACAGAAAAAAATCCACACATCCTCTGCCGAATCATTAAGCATCCGTTTCAGCAGCGTTTGTGATCGCATTGCAGCTGCTTGCTGCATGCATCGTATGAACGAGTTTACTAGACCAAATGCTTCGAGAAAATTAATTTCAAGTTCCATTTCTTCTCTAAAATTCTGAGAAAGAGAAGTGAAGAAATATGGGAAGGTGTTTTATAGGCCAGATTTTCAGAGATAAATCCCCATGAGCCAAGATGATGGGGCTTGGGAGTGCGCAGGCCTACAGACACTTCTATCAACGATCACAAGAACTTAGGAAGACCCCCTTTAAGTAGGTCGATTTGAATATAACCTCTTGGACTAAATAATGTTTTCCAAACATCATTTGCTTACCAGAAAACAATGGTATTTTTGAGGCCATTAATCAAACTGAAAAATAGGGAAAAATGAAGGAACAGTTACCTGCCCTGGATTATTTCCTCAGCTTTTAGCCCATCGCTTGGTTAAATAAAACCTGGAGAACCTGTTTTTTAAACCTTCTCTCTCCCCATTTCCTTCCGCTGAATTTCCTGCTACTACAGTTTAACTACTGGGAAAATACTGGGACTTGTAGTCACGGAGTGGTGGGAGAAGGTTTCTTGTCACTGTGTTCATCAGTAGCGGAGAGGGTTAACGATGTCCAGAGACACGAGTGAGATAATGGAATAATCTTGGGCAATCCAAATGTACTGGGAGAAACCAGTCTGGAGAAAAAACACCAACTTTCCTCTCTCCAGGGCATTTACACTGCCAAGCAACTTATTTTACGTCCATCTATGATGTGAGTATGTTGTGAAATGTAGCTCACTTGCTAAATATTGTTTTGATGTGCTGTGTTG
>NW_010580598.1:174242-200891 GCF_000705375.1 Tinamus guttatus
TGTCTTCCACAGAATTTATTTTCAGAAGCTTTACATTAACTTCATTTTCTTATTAGCTGAAATTGCTAGTGAGACAGTTTTAGTACTGATGCTAAATGCGTTCATGGAAAAAATGTGTCTGTCTGTCTGTACTCAGTGAATTGTGTATTGTGTCAGTTCAGATAGAACAGAACTTTACTATGGGATTCAAGGATCTGGGATTGAGTTCTAGTGATAATTCACGTGGGAAAAAATGTTGCAGAATTACAGAAGGCAACTATGTAGGAAGAGAGCATGGAAGTGTCACAGGTAATTAGCGTTTCAGGAAAATAGGACTTCGTAACCTGCAAAAAGTTCTGATATTTTAGTTTTTGTGACTTTTGAAAATTGATTAAAAAAATAGATGCTGTCTTTTTTAAAAATCAAAAGTACAAAAGAATTAGCTTGGAAATACACTTCTGAGGCAGTTATTTATCTGATAATTAAACATTTTGAGAGACAAATTAAATTGAGTCAGATCATACTGGTTTCAACTGGTTCACCAGAAAAATATGTTTCCTAACATGGCACACTGGAGTTGATGTTTGGGAGCATTAGGCTCCCGTTTTTTTTTCCACAAGGGTCTAATTCTGTATTTGGACTGCATCTCTAATAATGCATGTGGAGAGACACAGTTCCCAAGGAAAACTCACTCAGGAAAGACATTGCATGGCAGCATGGGATGTATGGGCCCATATGAGGCTATGTACCACTAAAAAGAAATTCAGTTTAGGCTGACACTGACTCAAAGTAGCTGCCTTAGGTCAGTTCAGAAATCTCAGGAATTCTGATTTGGAACAAGTCCATGCAACAGCAAGTCTTTAATGTTGAAATTTGTGATAGAAAAAATAAGAATATTCTGACAAAAATAAGAAAAAAAAAACACATTGTTTTGGAAAATTTCAGCCTTACTGAAGCTGCATTTTTACAGGAAAGTAATTCAGAGATAGGATTACTGAGCAGCTGTCTTGAGAGCTTTCAGGATGGTAATCCATAACTTCCAGGAACCTGACAGTGCAGCTTTAATACTTCCGTGGATAATCATTTTATCACTCTCCTGCATGGATCATGTGTTGCACAGGAGGGAAAGCTGTATCTTTAAAGGAACACTTGTTTGAAAGAACTGAGGGGCATGTGTAGAGAGCGTGCTCATTATACGGATTGCAAGATGGACAGCACTATTTAGGCTGCAAAAGATTCAGAGGTAGATCCTTTCTTATCTTGTAGCTTTAGCTCTACCACCTCCTTTCTAAAGGTCAAGCATATGAGTTACATTATGAGATGTAACTAGCACACTGGGTTGAATCAGTTTTGATGGTCCCCTTGGTTTCAGGTCAACCCAGTTCTAGAGGGAGCACATCACTGGATTGTTCCCATCTCGTGAAAGTTTGAAGAGTCAAGTGTTATGTTAATTCGGAGGAAAGGAAATGTTGTCTCACCTGCAGCCTATCAAAGACAAACCTGCCACATTTTGTGCCACTTTCCAGAGTGAGCTAGGAATCCAAGAACTATATGCGATGCAGATATTCAACTGCCTCTGAAGGGCAGTTGGGATTGACCAAACTGTTGGATTGAGGTGTATGGAAAGTCTGACTTGCCCAAGCCAGTACCTTTCAACAGCTCTACATTAATACTTTTTTTTTTTTTTTTTAAATCTACATTCTACAGAAATACAGTGTATAGGACCATGTTTTATCTGTATATCTGTTTTGCTGATTTTATCCAAATTTGACACAGGGATAAAAGTCTCACCAGTAAGAAAATTCCTAATACTCTAAAACTGATGGGTACATAGAAAAAGCAAGTGAAAAGAAAGGCTGTGTAATGAACTCATATTTTACTAGGCACTAGAGATACTCTTCTCCACCTTCTCTGAATCTGTGCCAGAGAGATGAAGACCAGCAAATTTATAAAAATGCCCCAGTTTTGCAAGAGTCTTACAAGGACTCCTCATTCACATTCATCCTCATTTCACAGAGAAATCAAACAATACCAATAACCCCTTTGGAGTCAGGTTTCATTTGCTTTGGTTGATTTCTTTTTCCAGCTTGTTTGTTGGATGTGAATTATATATGAAACCTGATAGTTCTGGACATGCATGATAGCTCATTTACAAGATAACACTGTTGCTGTCCACTTAGTAGTACCTTCACTTCCCCCTTTCTTACTTAACCTTGCCTTTAAAGGCAGCATCAAGAGCAGAAGAAGCTGCTGCCAGGAAAGGAAATTGTAGGAGCCAGAGGAACACATTTGAGGGAGTGCAAAGACGTAGGATTTCACTGCTCAGGGCCTTGGATTCTAGCATATCGGTCAGTAAAACTACTTCTAGAGCCGGAAAGCACAGAGGTAAAATTGTGTACCCATTTAGGGTCTGGAAATGAAAAAAAAAATCAGCTCTGCTTAATGAACAGAGTGAAAAAAACCAGTGATATTTCATTTATTGTTATTGGAGTCTTATGTGGAAAAAAAACCAAAGGATGGAAAAACTTATAGGAATGATCTTACCCTTTAAAAAAGACCTGGTCCTCCATAGCCATGAGGGGAAACATGGGCAAGTACTTGTTTCATCTTCTTCTCTGCTCTCTACATCTCACACACTCTTGAAATCATTGTGTTCTCTGTTTTTTTCTGATGAAATATTGCTCTTATTTTTGCCATTCTGTAGAGAGGAATCTTAATCTCATGAGTTATATGAAACCTTGTTTTCACTGTGCAGTTTCTTCTACAGCTACTTCTTATTCAAGAAAAATACCTTTTTTAGGCGACTGCTGCTGTTCCTGTTAGGTATGCAGTGGCATTACCAGCTGTATGCCAAACATTTTGGGTTTTCTGGAAACCATAGCCAGAAGGTGGAATGTATTGCCAAAAATGGAGAGTTAAATAAAATGAATCACATTTCAAAAAAAACCTTTTAGCAGTGCTGACCTTTGTACAGACTCAGGAAAATTGTACTCAGGTTTATTCTTTGGTGAAGTCGTGTACAAAATGAGTTGGACAACTACTAAATAACACAGACAGTTATTGACACTTCCACTAATTACATTTGCAGGTGATTGCAGTAGCAATGAGGCAATGAAGTCTTGTGCTCAAGGAATGTCCTCAGAAGTCTTTCATGTCCTAGGCCTGTATGTAAAATTCCATTTATTATTTTACAGTATGTTCACTTGACTATATATTTTTTCATTCTCACCTTACTTATTTTGTATCTGTTCACACCCCCTTTTCATTTTTCTTAATTTCTTTTTTTTTTCTATTTTTGTCCTGCCTGTTTTCTGTTTCTATTTTCACAACTGGAATGAGAATTCAGTAACTTTAGATTAAACACTTGTGCTATTATATTAGAATGGGCTAGGAGTTACAAAAAATAAATGTGTCAATTCCGTGATGCTTCTCATTTCTTTTTTTCCTTCATTTCCCGAAGGATAGCAGACATTAAATGCTGTTTTGCCAAACTTAAATATTGAAATGGTTAAAAGACCATCAGAAATTACCAATAAAGTTACTTTTATACTGGAAATATCTCTGGGAATAGGTTATGGGAAATGATGTTTCTTTAATGTGGGAACAACACATACTAAGCAGTGAATATATTTGGCCAACTGATTTCAGTAAAGGACAATTCCTGCATGTTTTCCATGCTATGGTGGAAATTCTACAGTGGGAGTTGCCCAAGAATATTAAATCGTTTTTGCAGAGGAAACAGGAAAGCATGGAAGTGGTCACCAGTTTACTCCCTACTCCAAGCTGAGCTGTGCAGTTAGGAAAGGAATACAGCAAAGAAAGTTCTTTTTTCTAAGTAGAATATGACTGTGAGATAAATAACTTGCTATTTTCAAGCAAAATTGTGAGTTAAAAGCAAGCAAAAAACCACTTTACATGAATTTTTAAAATTATTGATAACCTTTTGGCCAAAAGTAGAACTCTTCTTCCATTTACATCACCTTTTTAGAGTTGTAATGATGGCTACAGGTGTACTTTTAGCTTTCAATTAAAAATGATTTTTTTTTCCATCACGGGATTATTTTTTTTAATCATTCTCAATTCATAAACTTTTATGTATTGTTTTGGTAGAATTTAAACATGATCTAGAAAAGCTTATGTAGCGTCTGTGGTAAAGAGCCGCTACATCTACCTCACAAGTGCAAGTACTCTGCAGTGTTTGCCAGCTGTGCTCTGGAACTCAGCTCTGCTCACCCTTCCCTTATACACCCTGCTTCCACTTGGAAGGAAATCCAGACGCACAAGCATGGAAGAAATCACAATGCCTTCCAAGGAGTCAAGAGACAGGTCTGTGGTGGACAATGTGGGTCCTATCTGTCCCACAGTGTGCACAGATGGAGTTAGTTCACACTAAGTGTGTTAATGCCAGCAGCTACATCTCTGTGCCAGCTAAAGAGCTGAATCTGGAGGAGGTCAGAACTTAGTGTTCTCCTAAATGGAGTTCCCTTCTTTCCATCCGTGAGACTCTCTGGAGGAAAACTACAAAACTAACACATCAGCCTTTGAACAATGACACTTGCCTGGATAGCTTGGACTAAAGGGAGGCAAGTAAATGAGATGGTGAACTGTGGTTATTATTGAAGTGAAGCAAGCCAAATATCTTTTGGTACCTGCTTTGATATGGAAAAGCTAGAGCTCATTCACTTCATCTTGTTGCCTGCTCTACTCATTTAAATTCTCCATCTGAACCAAGGAATTTGAGTAGTATGAATGGAAGCTGTTATCCTGTGGGCAATTATATGTGGGCTTAACATGGCTGTAAGGCTATAATAGTGTTACTTTTCACCCCTCCAATAATATGGCAAGAATATTCTATATATGTAGAAGGCATAACGTGGTCTTTTATGTTTATAAATCCATTTTCAAGAATTCTTGTTTTATAAAATTACATAGGTTTGTTTTAGAATAAAATCTCTGGCTTTTAACTGATTGTACATATTTTTACAATGGAAAGAACATTTTCCCACTGTTCTTTCCCATTGAGTTTGATTTTGCTTGCTTTGTGCAGACCTTACATCAAATAATTTATTTATGTAACATATATGTATCTTGATAATCGGGTCTAAGTACTTTCTGGAATTTGGGAATCTACAAGAGAACCTCTATTTAATGTGTGGAGATATTTACCCCCAAAGTCTCAGCAAACATATTCAAACCTGCAGGCCTTAATGTTAAACTTCTTATCCCATATGCATGTTGATTTGTTCATGTACCCTTTAACTTTAGAAGCTGCCTGAATATGCTGTATAGGACCTAATTGAAGGCACCTTGGTTTTGTGAATGCTGCCATCAGTTCATCAGTTCACACAATGTTATCAAATGGTCAAATATAAGTGCCTCTTTTTTTTTTTGGAGCTATCACTGTAACATAGTTATATCCCTCCTTTTCCATGTAACAGCAGCCTAGTCATGCTTTTGTGAGAACTCAAGTCTCTTACATCAGTGAGTAGTGTCTTTATAATGTCCAGGTCCCGGGAGCAATAGTTTCATGTTCTTCAACTAAAAGAAAACAAAAAACAAATCCCCTCTTGTATTTAAAGCTGAACATACTGTCATTATTTCCATCCCTTCTGTGTTATATTATTGTAATGTAAGGGGTCAATGTGGGCTCAGTAATGTTTTCCAAACACTAACTGGGACAAGTACAAGCTATGGTTACTTGACTAATCTTAGCTGAATACAAAATGAAAGGATTTTGCATCTCTTACTGGTTATAACTGTTATGCCATGCAATGCAAAATGGCTTCTGCCAGCAATGCTGCAAACCTGTTTTGTTTAGTAGAGAGGTATTTTTGTAAGAGGTTTGATAAATTGCCTTGTCACACTTGGATTAAACTATTGATTTCCCAACACTCTTTGGATGTTGACCCAAGAAAACACAGTGGATGCTATTTAGAATATTACAAACGCTCTGCCATATGCATGTTGTCTAGCCTACACTTCAACCCTATCACCTTTCAGCAGATTGCTTTAGACAAGAGATCTCATGGGCAGGGAATCTGCAATGCATATAAGCTTACTTTCTCATTTAATACAAAAGAGTCCTAGACACTGACCTTGTCTATAGTTTCCAGCTTGGCAGGGCTGTAACACTGCAAAGACCTGCAAATCCCTTTTTAACAAGGCTACCTGAACCCTGTGGCCCAAGTCCAAATAGATGAAAATTTGAAGATGTCCAACAGATCAGTTGCTTATAGTATTAGGTAGAAATTTGTCTGACTGCACGTGCTGGTGTCTGCTCACATGATTCACTACCAGCTCCTTCTAATAGCATATCTGCTGTCAGTTCCTAAAACTCCATATGTACTGTTATTCCAGTAGTGAATTTTGAAAAGGGTATTTTATATAGCAGATATGGAAGTATAATTGTTTACCCAAGTTGCCCATTGATTTGAAGGAAAAAAAAATAGATTACGTCAAGGTGGATTTGAATTTTGTTTGAAAGAGACAATGGCTTGGTTTGGGGATTGAATAGTCGAACAAACAAAGAAACAATCAAACAACCCTTAACATAAATGAGAATGAGTTTCTTTGTCCATGTGATTATACCAGGACACGATCTACAGAAGGTGTTTGGGAAGTGCATGGAGAAAGGAAGATTCTTCTGTATTCTGACAAGCTTGTTTTCATTCTTCTTCTGTTAGTCTTTTTCCTCCATTTCTTGTTAACTACTGCATCTTTAACATAGACCAGAGGGAACGAAGTATGTAAGTACACACTGTGAGGCTTCTGAGCAACCAGGTACAATGTGACAGGCTATGTTCCTGCAGAAATTTGTTATTTTACAACAGCAAACTTCCCTTGGCTGAGGTCAAAATTTCCTAACATCAGCACAAGCAGGACTTCTGTCTGAGAATATTTAATATTTGCTGTCTTTTAAATCATTTTCATAACCACTCTATAATCCATTTTGCAGAAGTGGTATTGTACAAATAGTACCAGCAAGTAATATGAAAATGGAAATAATTTGGCCCCAGTGGGAAAGTAGGTAGTGACTATACCCCATGCAGATTAGTGAAACTGTATCAATCAAAGCTTGCAGTCTGGTCAAAAAAAAAAAAAAAAAAGGAAAGAAAAAGGAAAAAAAACTTCTAATTTTGGTGAAATTTGAGGCAGTGTCAGAGATAAGTGCATGAAACTTCTGATAAAAAGACTTTTGTCTTGCCTTAGACTAGCTTGTGTGTTATAAGCTCTGCCATGTTTTGCTTCTCAGTGATAAAGCAGGGCGAATGCCATAGCAAAATACTCTTATCTGCATTTTAAAGTATTAGTGGAGCAAGATTGTCAGTATATTGCTTGCAGTATACGTATTTAAGTAGTTACATGACCAGAGCCCTTTGCGCTGCTCGGAATTTCGTGTGTCCTTCCTTATGCTGTCTGGTGCATGATACCACTCAGATTGTATGATGTTAGGTCAAATGATGTCACATCACAGGATGTGATATTCTCTGGTACACCGTGCAATATAACAACCTCTTCAGCTCCTAAACAGGAGGAGACAAGCACTCTTGAAACCTGGATATTTTGCTGCATCGTTATTTAAAGATTTGGAGAGCCTGTTGACATAGCAGTTAGTTGTGTGTTAAGACTTTACGTAAAAATAATAAAGTGCATAAACTCGCAGCCCACAATGAATACAGTTAAAATTGCTACCCTTTGGTTAGCTTTACATTCAGGTTAAGAAAACAAACAAACAAGGAAACAAAAAACATACAACTGAAGACCCTGCAGAAGAGAACAGAGCTGACCCAAACAAACTCCTCTTAAATCACGCTCTGATACTCATGTAGGATGTGCAGACAAAAGTCCTTGCATAGGAAAGCACTGCCTCTGAGCCTGGAAACTGCAGGGACTGACAGCAAAACTACTCAGCTGCGGTTATCTATGAAGGCTGGAGGGGCAAAATGGCAGATATACTGACAAGGTGGTGTCCTTCATACAGCAAGCTCTGAAAAATGTCAGGGTTATCACTGACATCTTGAAGTCCTCAGAAAAGGACAGAAAGTAAGTGTAAGAGTGGAACAAATTATATCTGTGTTTGAGGCAACCCTCCAGCAGGCAGGAATGGTGATAGTATGTAGTTGCCACGCACTGTTGCTTCTACAAAAAATAGTGCATATATCAACCACTCAGTAACACTTAAAAAAAAAAAAAAGGCACCCAGGTAAAAGGCATGGGTGTGCTTTGATTTGTGAATCCTGTTTCTCAGCTGGTTTGTAATGTATAACTTGCCCAGCACTGAGACATGAGACATATAACAACCAGAAATGAAAATCAAAAATGAAAATCGTCCATCTGTCAATGTGGGAGATTAGAATCACTGCCTATAGTTTAAACATTATGAAAAGAGGAAAGAATAATAATAATAAATAAATAAAATCCAGTCATTTGAGCAGTTGCTGGGCAATGAATGTATAACTCTCACAGTATAGAAGGAAATTCTATCACTTTTTTGCCCACATTCGCCAATATAATGATCTTCAAGCAGGCTTCATTCTGTCTTCAGTCATGTAAGTCCTCTTCACGTACAGATATCCTGAGACAGCTGATACAAGAGGACAGATGGGCAGAGTACCAGTAGTGAAAAACATTGCTAAGTTTTCTGAAACTAATGCAAAAGAATATTCAGAAGAGAAGTCTAATTAACAGAGCTGTTTGGTAGTTTGTTGCTTTCTAAGTTCTTGCTGTTCTCTGTTTAGACACATAATAAAACATTTCCCAGGGCAACAAGGGAAACTTTCTCATGGAGAAGGCTGCTTTTTGTCTGGATTTCATTTTCTGCTTTCAAGAATAGGGCAAGGAAATGATTTGATCTTTGGAGGCTGACTGCTAAATAAAAACACTCCATCAAATTCCCCAAACCAAGTTTTGCTGCCCAGAATCACTTGTGATGGTTTTGGTAGTGATGAACTCCATCCCCGATTCAATGGATAGCATAAATATTCCTTGCAGTGCAGAACACTAAAAGGAGAAATGGAAGATTCCTTCCCTCAAATTATTCTATAATTAGATGTTGGAGATACTTCCCAAAAAAGTCATACACCTTTTATTCAGTTATGTCCCAAGTATCCATGTCCAGCAGCCCTCTGCTTTTTGGTTGTGAGGTCCTCAGAGGTAGTGTTGGATGTTCATTGATCGTTAGTATAATTTATTTTTTCTTAATTTTGTATTTAAAATTCTTCTGTTGATGTTCAAAATATTTGATCCTCATTATTAATACCATTCATTATTGTTATCTTCACAGTTTTTATAGATATTCCCATTTTCTACCTATTTTCACTCTTTGCACTGATCAGATTCAAGTATGGTTTATGAATCTTCTATATTGTTGGGATTTTTAATGTATGCAAGGTGCAACAGTGCTTTCTCCCACCTTTCAACTAGAACTTTGATTGTGAATGAAGACATAGTGTTTTTGTCATTTTTCCCTCCTGTTCCTCTAGCAAATGACTGCAGCAATTTCTATGGTACAAGTGCTATCAATGCTATTCTGACAGTTCTGTGTCTACCCTTTCTTATACGAAGAAGTAAGAATTCAGCCAAGGCTCTGCTACATCTGGGACTTGTGTGGTTAAAAAGAACAGAGAGACTCATGCTCTTGCATAAGAGCACTCAGCGCACACAGCTACAGGTTTGTTATGGCCCTAGCTCCATTTATTTGAGTCTTTCCAGTTGCATTGATAAATGGATCCTGCTAAACAGCTATTCAGGCTGTGCTCATATGCCAGTCATACCTGGATTTTGAACTCGGGCCTTTGGTGTCTGAATGCTTCAGCACTAAACCATTTTTCACTTTTAAAAAAAAAAAAGAAAGGTGAAAAAGAAAAGTCTCTCTCTAGGTCTGTAATAAAAATCTAGATTTTGACAGGTCTCTTGGGGAAGGTTTGGCTCTGGCAAGTAAGGATTGCACAGATTTCTCACTCATACTCTATTGCTGGTGCCCTTTATTCAGTCACCCACAGCTGCAGTAATTGGATCTTTAGGAACAGGTTAATGGGCTAATTAGACAGATAAACTCAAACTTATATGCTGTGTAGAAATGGATGGTTGCTGTCTCAAAGCTATTTGTTGTATGCTGCTAGGGCAACATGCATTTCTTTCCAATGGGCAATAAAGCAGGGGATGAATCTGATGTGAGTGATTCTATCTGTTCATGGTGGTGAATACAGCTTCACTGGTATTGCCTTTTGAAGAGCAAGTAATGCAATTAGCAATTGCAGGTGGAAGTGGATTGGCAGGGATGGCCTGCATTTATTGTTCTCAAGGTAGGCCAAGTACTTGAGCCTGAACATGCTCAGTTTGAGGCTGTTCCTAAGGAACAGCGCTGCCAAGAGAAGGGCTGCCTGCTAAACTGTCCTGATATAGAGGGCCCTGAGCACTCTTCATTTCCCATAATTTTATAATAGAGCTGAATTAGACAGCTTTGATGGCCCATGGAGCTTGGATTTCCTCATAGTTCATAGCTGACATGGAATTGACCTACGACTTGTCTGATTAGAGTAATAGAGCCTAGACATATGTTCAGATCTGGATATTTCCAGGAATCTTTTAGAGGGGAAAAAAAAAAAGATTTTAATTTGTGTTTCTAGGGCTATAAAGAATTCCTTTCATTCAGAGATCTTTTTACATTATGGCTTTAAAGGCCTTAGAGACATGAGTGGACTAATAGTTGTATAAAAGTGCTGGCAAAGACTTTATTCTCCCTGTGCTGATAGATGAGGGAGCCCACAGAACAATATTTAACTAATACCAGAAAGATATTTTGTGGTAGAGTTAGGAATGCCATACTGGTCTTCTGAAGGTTATTACTTACTCAAGAGGCCATCTTCTACAAACTGAATGATTCATGCATACTGATTTAAAAGGAATGTGTTTGAATGAACTTCCTGTGTATTTGTCACAGTTTAACCATGTGATTATGGCTTAATACTAACAAATTGCCAATACTGTGAATTATTAAGCCAAAATCTTCCATAAATCTTTTCCATCGACCTCTATTTATATCCCAAGGAAGAGGAACCTGTTTGCCTTTTTTTCCCTCCCATTCCTGTTGATTCACCCATTATTATTAGATACCTTTTATTTTTTTTCACAGTGTCAGAGAGCAGCTTTTCTTCACAAACTCATGATTTAATTTTTTTTTGTAGTGATAGAGAGCCAGTTTCGTTTGCGTCACAGCCTGCAGTGCAGAGTGCAGATACTAGAGACAGTATAAATAATCACCCAGCAAAATCAAATCTGTAAAGCTGCAGACATTGCTCTAGTGCAGTGCATTAAAGTAGCTGTAAACCAGAGGAGAAAGGGGTAAACTTCGTAAAGGTGAGTCCTGCACTGTCATAGCCAGTCTGTCACCTGAATGAACTAACTTAAAATTAGATTGAATATCTCCACTTAAACTGCAGTCACACTTTAGATTAGAGTAGGGACTGGGATAAGATCCATTTTTTTCCCCCATTTGCAGTAATTAGAAGCAGCAGTTCTTGATGAGCCAGAAATAATAAGGCTGTGCAGATAAGCACCCTGAACTTTAGCAAGGTGCTTAGCTTTAGCAAGTCAAACTGAGGTCATAAAATGCATTTGGATTTCTCTTCCTAGGAAAATTCCCGGAACTTCTTGTTGCAAGTACAGTGATAATATGGACATGTGAGGGTTGATAGAAAGGATAAAGTGAACCTTTATTTAGACCCCTTAAAAACATTTTTTTTTTTAATCAGATTGAGTTCACTTCCAGCTTAGTCTGTGGTTGGAGAGTTGAAGCTGAAAGCTTTTTTTTTTTCCTTAACTTGTTCAGCATTTACTATATGTGACCAGCATAGATCCTGAATCAGCAGCAAGATACTGATAAATCTATAAGAGGCAAAGGCATTCATCATCTCATAGAAAGCGCTCATTGTCTAGTAGCATGAGGCCGTGATGTTTGTAGTCTTCTAAATTGGTGAAAGCATTAATTACACAGAATAATGGTAACCCTGGTATCTTGGCAGACATCTGAAACCTTGGATAATTATAGCTTCTGCTAAACAAATTTTTGTTCTTTTCTGTCCCCTAAAATCAAAATTCACAGATAACTTTCAAATAACCCAGTGCCTGAGAAATCAGTATATGAGGAACTGAAGGTTCATCTGTTCATCTGTAAAATGACTTATAGACAGCAGTAAAAAACAGAAGTAAAAGAATTTTGCTAACTACTTCTGATGAGATCATGTATTTTACCTAAAGAGATGGAAAGCACTGAAAATCAGTGCAAAAGTAAACCAAACAAACTTGCAGAACACACATTTAGCAAAGGAACGTGACATAATGGAACATGAAGTCAAAAGAAAAATTAGAATCAATCTTGATGAGGGCTGGAAAATCTACATGTCAGCAAAAATAAACTTGTTACTTAATGCGGTTAATAATAGATAAAGTCCCCTAAAAATGAATTGTTATCACAGTTGACGACTATTTTATTAAAATGATAATGGCCTGAGGCAAAGGCAAACTGTTCTCTTAATCTGCCAGAAGAACTGCTTTCTCAGGAATTATACATGCCAGAGCAGTTGGGATCTGAGCTAACTGTAATAAGCGTGTTTGAAAACTGGAGCATCCATGGCTTGTGCAACTGACTAAAATGGATCTCACATGTCTTAAAATGGCTGTATCTTCTTCTGCCAAACAAAACTTTAACTCGTGTTTTCAGATGAAAATCCATTGATTGAATTGCTGCAGTAAACATAGCTGGAATGTTAGGGATTGAAGAAAGAATTTTCTCTCTTCCATACTAGCCATGCAAAAGGTATAATAATAAATGCAATTGCTGTAATAGCAAGCAAAAAAGTTTCAATCAGCATCTTTAAGTGCGCAAATATATAAAGCAAATTGGTAAGTAGCTGAGCATTCAGTGAATTGTGATGTCCTGCAGTTAGGGACTGTTGGAATGAGAACATTAATAAAAAAATGCCACAAGATTTGGGGGGGAAAAAAACCCTCAGCTGTGCAGAGGATTTTTTTTTTTCTACTCAAAACAAAATATCAGCTCAAAACATAAAGGAGATGATGGAGGACAATTCATAACCTTTCTTTGTAGTCACAGTCTTTCTTTGTGAGGCATCAGTATGCATTTTCCTCAGAAGTTCTTGGAGCACCTGAGCACTGAAAAAGAAAAGGTAAAGCAGAAAGCATTTGGGGTGCCGAACATAGTACTTCCTCTCAATAAATGATATCAACATATAAAGAAAAGCTGTAAGATACATGCCTAAACCTAAAATCTCCTCTGACAAATTTTTGCATGAAGTTAAAAGGAAAGACTAAGATTAAACTAGTTTCATACCACCTAGGTTGTTTCCACCTTTGTGGAGGAAGGTATATCCTGATTTCCAAGTCATTTCAGTATGAGGGATCCAGGTATCTTGGACTTTTGATTTAATTCTACCACAAAAGCTTGCTCATGAATGCGTCAGGCATTCAGACTCCACCAAGTCTGACTTGGGGAGGAGTGTTACCAGCCCTTACTACCAATATTCCCTCTCTTACCCAGCTCTCTAACAATGATCATGCAAGTTCAGGTGTAAATTTCTGGGGGGTCACGGATGTGTGTGTTGTAAGAGGCCCCATACTGGGCACTGGCTGAGAGATTCTGGAGACAAGCATAAAGGTTACTCAAAGGTTGCAATTATTTAAAGTGAAGATTCCTCCAGTCCTTTGGCTTTATAAAACAAAAGGCAAAGGTTTTATAGATGTATAACTATCTTTCCAGGGACACTTATTAGGGTTTTTGCATAATTTTCTGTGCTAGTAGAATAAGAAAGAGAGAGTACAGATATTCCGGTGCAGAGATATATGAGAAGATTCGTAATGCTGTCTTTTTTTTTTCTTTGTAACATATATACATGCGCTTATTCTCCTTTAGTGCCTGGTTTCCAGGCCAGCTATTAACTTTTCTTTATAGAAACTGCAATTTTCTGGGCCCAGTTGATTTAACTACCTTGCTACACCTGCATTTCACTTAGTCATTTCCTTCTCCAACAGATGGGGGTCTTCTCGAAAAATTGAAATATGGTCAACTATTAATCACTAATAACGTACTCATGATTTACTCTTCAGTTTTCGTATAACAAAAACTATTTCTACTTGAATTCTAGAATTCTAACTAGAATTCTAACTTTTTTTTTAAAGACTGATATAAAAAAAGTCTGCCTAATTATTGTAGTTAAGTAGCTCAGTGGGCCAGTAAAGATGATGTCCGTGGTTACTTCTACATTGTGAAAACAACAGTGTGCTCGTGCACCTGGTATTCTGCAATGACGGCAATTATTCCACCCAAGACTTGTGCTCTGCTTGGGAGAGATGAAGCTCAGTATAAGTAGCTCATGGTGCTCTCAGATTTGGTTGGCTTGTCCATATTGCAATATATTTGGTCTAAGCTAAAGCCCGACATGTAATCCCTTGCATCAAGCAAGTTTCTAGAACTGAGTCTGCCTTTGTGCTTGAGAGAGCACTGTAAATCTGCAACAGGGCTCCTTTGTGCTTAAGGTATTTTCCATGTGTCCACCTTCTTTCCTTGTTTTATCATTTTTCTCCTCAGAGCAGCCCGGAAAGTGTGTTGTCTCTTGAGTGTGGCCATACAGCAACATGTGCAGGGCAGGCAGGAGGACAGTAAGGAACATCCTCTTGGACAACAGCTGACCCAAGAGGCTGCTTTTTCAGGCAGATGGAGACATATCTATGGCTTCAAAGCAAGAAACAGAGGCCAGGAGGTAGAAATAAGCATGCACTGTGTAAATTTTAACAAATGAGATCACATTTTTTTCCATGCTTCTGTGGGAGAAGCATTTTATTACCTTTCCCTTTTTTGACTCTGGTGACTGATGTGAGATGTTGCAGGAGATTCAGAAATGGTACTGGTTGGTGCTAAGTGGAGATGGCCGCACAGCTTTATAAAGCTGCAGCACTTCTGCATTGCAGTGTCAAAAAATACCAAAGAATAGCAGTGCAGTAACATAGCCTGCAGTTTGGTGCTTTGTTTGCAGATAGATGACATCACCCAGATTAAAAAAAAAAAAAAAGACACTCGTCAAAATGGCTCCTGTTTTTTGTAACAGTGGTGATTTTGTAATAGTTACAAGTTATCAAAATCAAAATAAGTATCTGGCAATGGTATTGGATGATAGACTTTGGGAGGACTCCCCCAGAGAGCTCTGCAATGAGGCACACAAATGATGTGTGGTGGCCTTGTCTATGCAGGGAGTATCGATACAGTAAGGGGTGTGTAAGTGCTGTGTGTTTCAGGCAATAAGCTGCTTGTGGCGTGTTGGGGAATGTTGTCTGCACGGTTGGGGTTTGCCTATGAGCTCTCCCAGAAGATGCCAATGTCTCGTTTGGAAGTGCCAAATCTGTGGTGACACAGGGTTTTTACCAGTGCTCTTCCTAAACTCTGCACTCTTGCAGCTCTACAGCTGTCAAAGCAAAGCTCCCTCGTGACTGGCCAGCTCAAGCTCTAGCAAATGAACATGTGCTGATCTCTGCCGGCCTAGACTGTCCAGAAAGGGTTAGTGCCAGTAATTAACAGCTTCCATTAGAGTATTTTGACATCCCTATGTGGGCAAACCCTCAGAAGCCACATTAACCTGAGTTTAGACTGTAATTTGAACTCTCTGGCAAAAGTACTTCCTAACTAGATACAGAAGATCGCTATGATGAGCAGTAACATTACATATAAAATAACAGCAGGACTGGGGAATAGCAATGGCACATCTTCCATTCCAAATTGAATTGTTCACTTTGTGGTGAGAAGAAATAATTATGATGTTTATTGTGTTTGGCACAATTAGGCTAGAATCTTAAGCCAGGAACCTTTCCTTTTACATTTCTGTAAATGAAGACCATGTATATCTGTGTCAGCATTGATTTTGCTGTCATGAAGGTACCACACCTGTCCTGAACTGGAAATGAAATCAGAACTAATTCTTAAAGCTGGTGTTCTACTAGTTTTAACAGATAAACTTGCTACTAAACTGAATGAAGAACAAGTGAACCTTTTATATTATTTTTATAGAAGATTGTCACTGAATTCATTGAAGGAATGGAATTCACTAGGGATGGAAGCATAGAATTAAAACCTTTCATTTGTACTTGGTGTGTATTTACCTTTGGAACTCATTGCAACAAGAATTGCAATGCATTGAGATCTTATACCTATGTGGATTACAAAATGTGCATGACGACTCAAGTGCCAGTCACAAGACTGGCATATGGCATAATGAGATGAAAATAGTAAATGGTGAAGCCTGTAACAGAGACCAATGTTTTATAATTGAGAAAGATGGCCAGAAGATAAAGAACCTTTCATTGGTACTTGGTGTGTATTTACTTTTGGAACTCAGTGCAACAAGAATTGCAATGCGTTGAGATCTTATACCTATATGGATTACAAAATGTGCATGACTTGAGTCAAGTGCTACATTAACAAGACTGGCATATGGCGTAATGAGATGAAAATAGCAAATGGTGAAGCCTGTAACAGAGAGCAATGTTTTGTAATTGAGAAAGATGGCCAGAAGATAAATACATGAAGTGGAGAGGATAACTTGATTCAGTTAGCTGACAGTCTGTGGGGGAACAGAGTCCCCTACTGATTTCCATGTCAGAGGTGTAAGCTGTATACTTAAACACTGAAACCTCTTTCAAAGACATTCATCTTAATATCCAGTTATGAAATATGGTCTCAAAATGATGCAGAATGAGGAGGAACTTGACCTAGAGTTTGTATGAGATAACTCAAGAGTGTATGAAATGCAACCATTTGAACACTGGCTACATCACTGGCTAGGAATGCTGTGACTATCCGAATGACCCAGCAAATTATGTATTAGGCTTCTACACTAGCCCTTTGTCAGTGTTGGGGATGCATCTGGTTACATTGCTGCTACCAGTGATTAATAAAGAAGAATAAAAGAATCCTGGCATTTCTAGAAATTGAATTACATTCATTTCCTCTGATTCTTTGAAATTTTCTTTTTATGAAAGATAAGGAAGAGAGAGAAGAAAAGATAGAAGAGAAAAAAGATGCATAGAGAACCACAGAATATCAACGTGTAAATAATACAGTGGCAAGTGAGAGATAAAACATATCTTGGGCACTAGCATAATTTCTGTGGAAATTTAGTTAGAGTGACATTAGAATTAAGTCTTTGACAGAGAAGTCTGGCAAGGGACAAAGGGATAGGTACTGCCTCTCAAAATTCTCATTTAGGATTTGTGATGTTAGAAAATAGTTCTACAACCAGATAAATACAGGATCAAAATTACAGGTGAAATTAATGCAGGACAAGCGTTGAATTGGAAAATAGTCTAGAAAGATCACATAATCAAAGAATCACAGAATGACTGAGGTTGGAAGGGACCTTTGGAGATCATCAAGTGCATCTCCCCTGTACAAACAAGATCACCTACAGCACGTTGCACAGGATCATTTCTGTGAGAGTTTTGAATATCTCCAGAGAAGGAAACTCCACAACCTCTCTGGGCAGCCTATTCCAGGGCCCTGTCACCCTCACAGTCAAGAGGTTTTTCTTCAGATTCAGGTGGAGCTTTCTGTGCATCAGTCTGTGGCTGTTGCCTCTTGTCCTGTCGTTGGGCAACACTGAAAAGAGTCTGACCCCATCCTCTTGACATCCTCCCTTAACATATCTGTATACACTGATAAGATCCACTCTCAGTCTTCTCTGGGCTAAATAGGCCCAACTCTCTTAGCCTCTCCTCATATGAGAGATACTCCAGCCCCCTAATAATCTTTGTAGCCCTATGCTGGGCTCTCCTGTAGTTTCCTGCCCCTCTGGTGTTGGGGAGTCCATAACTGGACACAGCACTCCCTATGTGGCCTCCACCACTAGCTACAGGCCTCCAACTAGATGCTGAGCTCTGCCATTCAGCCAGTTCTCAATACATCTCACTGTTCACTTATCTAATCCATGCTTCCTGAGCTTGTCTGTGAGGATGTTATGGGAGACAAAGGTAATGGTTTGTCTGACTAGAGAATGAAAGAAGAAAAGGCACTTAAATAAAACTTTTGCATGCTAGTGTGAGAAATTGAGGAAAACTGGAATACACAACAAGGAGGAAGAGAAAGCAAACAGAATTATCATGATTCAAATTTGTCTGAATTGTAGAAGAAGGGGACCACCATGTCTGACTATTTGACTGTTAGCTCAGCTTGTCTTAGTGTCCTAATCCAGAGAAAGTGGACAGGGGGAGCATAGAAAAAAAGTTGTATTAAAAAGACAGTTTTTTCTTTTTTTTTCTCTTTCTCTCTCCTCCTCTCTCTGAGGAGCATGACACAGAGGATGACCACTCAGGCAACAATGCCAAATTCCCTGCTCCTATTGCTTGCCATAAGAGATGGTTAGTCCAGAAAGGTCAACAGGTGAACTGCTCCATGCATTGCCTCAAACTACGAGACACAAAACACTTCCTGATATCACATGGGTGAGACTTCACCTAGCCTGAGCTATGGGACAACACCAGCACAGAACCAGTGCAGTGCCCTAGGTACCTATAACGTATATAGGCCAATATCTAACGTTGTCTGTTTGTGTTGGTTTGCTTATATATGTTTGACAAACACGGAGTTCCTTGAATATGCTTAGAGAAAATAAAAATCCTGGACTTCCCTACCAGTGTACTAGTGTAAGTGCCAGAATTCCACTTCTGATTGTCCCAGGAGCTGGTGTTTTTTCCCTGTGTCACCACATGGAATTCTATATTCTGGGTAACTTGTACAGTTTCATGCATTCTGAGAGGTGCTGTTTTAAAGAAATCTGTGCTGCACACGTCTATGCAGGTACTGGGGTAAGTGCTGAGCAGGAGTTCATCTCCCTGAGAAGCCAGCAGAAGACTTTGCGCTGCCTGCAGTGGTGCTGCCCTGTTTCAGTCACGCAGAGACGGGTGAAGTTTAACAGCAGAGGGACTCCACACCATCGACAGAGCAGGCATGTAGGGAGTTCTTGGCAACTCAGATGGTGGGTCATAAATTCTCCTTCACTAGTTTGGGGGCCTGATTATTCTTTTGTGCTCTACTGGAAACATTACTTATGAGAATTGGGGCATTTTAATTTGGCTGTGCTACCACTTTATTAATATTTGAACATCTCACTGTTTTCTGTCTTGGCACAACGGGATCCACAAAAAGAGGCTAAAAGAGAAAATGTTCCCCTTCTTGGCATCAGATTGCTGCCCTTTTATTTTTAATCATTTTGAATTATTTCTGGAACTTTTAAAGGCATTTTGAGAATACAAATTAACTTTTGACTGTAAAAAAGAATACTATAGAATGCAAGCAAATGTGACCTCACAGGTTCATCCAGAGACTGCATCAAACATACAAGGGACAGAGACTTGCCAATTTATCCATTATATCCTGGCGTAACAATGATCCATTAGCCTGAGCAAGGCCTATGTGAACTGTATGCACATTTGGCTAAACCCAGTCAGTTTATTTAGCCTCTAGTGTGCTCTAGATTAAAGCAAGCACTCATTAGAGAATAGCGTTTTTTACACAAATGCTGTTTTTCATCTTCTGAAAGAAGTGACAGAGGTTTTCAAAAGTCTTTTTTTTTTTTTTAAAGGACAAATTCTTCCCTCTTCTTGTAAATATTCATCCAAGTTCTGACAATTTTGTAGGTTTTAATTGTTAGTATCTCTAAAGGCAAATATTGTTCTTGGGCTAAAAGAATAAAACCAGAGTCAGAGAAAATTACCCACCTTTGGCTGGGTTGTGCTGCACATTTATCCAGTCAATTTGAGACTTACCAGTTAATTGTGATGTGTTTCCATTTCCCAGTATCCTACCATAAAAGGCTGAATCCCCAAGGTCCAGACCACCGGTTTGTCTGAAGACGAGAGGTAGTAAAAGTTACTCTTTCTTTCACATGCATGCACAACTGGGTAATTCTGTTCTGTGGCTTTTGAGGATGATCCAGTTACCAAATTTGGGATTAGAAGAGATATCCGAGAATGTAGAGCAGTTACCTGACTGTAAAATGTAGGGACCTGATTCTTACTGACACTGAAGCATCTTTACACTGCCTACGTAAAAGGCTTCAAATCAACCATTTTATGCACATTTGAGTCTGTTGAAGAAATTCAGACTTTCTGGGGATCTTCATGTGCAACAAGGCAACATAGATCTATTGTCTTAAGATCACAAAGGTGTATTTTTAGCAAATTCTTGTGCAAAACTATTACTCATCTTACTCTGAATTTGGGTCTTTTTTTTTTTTGTGGCATGCACAAAACCTACCCACTTTTGGAATTATGTGCTCTGCATATGTGGACATACAAGTAATAATTCTTGATAAGAGCAACAGCACATTAATTTAAAACCACTACTTCCTAGGATGTAACTGATTTCATATTTTCTTTTAATCCTTGGAGTGCAAAGTCTGTAATCTGCGTACTGTATGTTTTAGGAGAATCGAGGCATAGTAAAAGGTCTTGAACAACATGGCTTGGCTATACACAGTATTGTCATAGCTTAGTGTAATCAGGTCAGATCGCCCTTTCAGATCACTGCAGGACTGTGCTGTTACAAAGCTTTCTGATAGTAGAGAAGAACCAGGTGCAGACTCCATCCCTGAGGAATTATTAGGCAATGGCTCAGGAGACAGTTGAGGTACCAGGGTCAAGGCTAGGGCTAAGTGAAAGAGGTACATACCAATTAGTAAACATGCTATTTAAAATTCACTGGCTCACATTATAAGATAACCCTATTTCAAAGGGAGAAGACTGTCTGGATTTTGTTAAGATGGAATCTTAATATTTTAAGGTATGCAGAGTATGGAAGGAATAAGGTGTAGGAGGGAAACTGAACTGTACAGGCAGCAGCAGCTCCTCACTGCGAACCTGGACAGTACTGTAGTATTCCCTGGATAGGGAGCTAAGGGGGTGTTGCAGTCAGCACCTTGGCCTGTCTCAGCTAGCGCTGCAATTAACATCTATGTGATACATGAAAAGGAGAACCAAAGAGTGAGTACAGAGCAAAATATAGGCATATCGTCTCAAATATGCTCTACATAAGAATTTGTTGAAAGAAGGGTACTGTGAGAGGGCACTTCCTCCTGTCTGATGCTTAAATAGCTTTCTAGTGATGTCTGTTTTTTCGACTTAGTGAAAGGGTTCAGTGCCTAAAGGGAGGTGGATGAATCCAGGACACCATACTGTTGTTGCCAAAAGGGCTAAATGGCATTTTGAAATGCAATATCTGAATAACTTATATCTTAACTGAATGGCGTTCTAAGATAACAGGCTGGTAAATACATTTCCTGCCTGCTCCTGTTTCTTCTGATCTCTGAGCATTGAGAAGTGGATGGGAGTCTGGCTAGAACAGGCTCTGTTAGTTAACAGATCTGCATAAACTAACAGGATTTGTTTCTGTGCACATTCCCTGAGCTGAGAGGGCTTTTGCTCTTTCTTCCCCTGGTTGCTTCCTCCTATCCATGTAACTTCACCTCTGTCTGCTCCAAATCACATCAGCTCTCCAGCATTCAAGTCCTCAATCCAGCAAGTGTTAGATACAGTCAGCTCCAGTTACATAAAAATTGGAGGCTGTGCTGTTTTGCTTTATTTCCTCCATTGTGCGCTGAACAGAAAGGGAACCAAAACAGTGTTGCTGTCAGCAGAGCCAAACTATCAGCCCTCCCAACCTGTTTAGTCCCCTCAGAGGGAAGACACTGGGGCTGCTGAAAGGCAATGTCATTTATTCCTGCCATGTCAGCAATACTTCATTGTATCGAAGGCAGCTGACAGATCAGAAAGGATAGTAGTAACTTTATTAACCACTTCTCTGGTGTAGAGCAGCTTTAGTAGAAACACTGGCTCGTCCCCTGGGTTTATTTGACGTGGTTTATTTTGCAAGTGAGAAAACAATTGCGAATTTCATGCCTAGATGAGCTAACGTGTTTATTCAACACTGCTGATGCAGCAGAAACAGGATACAATATGTGTCAGATATTGCTTGGGCTGCAGGCAAAATAACTGTTGAGCTGAAAGGCAGTGCTTAGCGCAGGACTCCTCTGGCTGGAGACAGCTGTCGGGTACATGTGAGGGAGCAAGGGGGAGAGAGGGACCACGCGTCCAACTTGGTTGTTGCAGAGCAGTTCCCGGAATGAGCACAAGTTTGTCAAGGATGCTGCTATTCTCCTCTTCATAATAACAACTCACATCAATTGATTTGTTTAGAGTGGAACTTGAATAACGTATAGACCTCAGCTTCACTTTTAGGATCTGACTCAAAGCCATCTGGTTATGGTGGAAGGTTCATTTCTAGTTTTGGATTTCCACTGGATAGATTTGCACAGCCTAATTCCTGTATCAGGATGTCTCCACAGCACAGAGAGAGGAAGCTTTGCTCTTTCTGACACACAATAATAGGGAGCACAGAAAGATGGGCATTTCAGATGATTGGCTTAAAAGAACTATCCTATAATGGCAGTACAATTACAAGCCTGCAGGGATTTTTTCTGGGCTTTTGTATAAAAAGGAGCAAAGAAGAACACAAAAAGGTTTTACTGAACTTCAGCGCCAGGGTTTCAGTTACCAATTCTGTACGAAAGCCAGTATGAGGGCTTAACTAAAAATATTTCCAGCACTGAGCCTGTATACAAAATGCGTGGACACAGGAGCGGTGCAGTGAGCAGAATGGGAATAGAGAAAGGGCTGTGATACATGGACAACCTGCTGCAATCAAAAATACTAACAGAAAGTGGCCAGACCAATGAGGAGCAGAGAGACTTCCTGGATAGAGAAGGGTGCTGTGTTGTTCTCTAAATAAATTAAGATTTTTTTAAAAAAATGAAAAGAAAGGGACAAAGAGGGAGTGAAATCAGCTGCCAAGGAATTCTGGAGCCAGAAAAGGCAACAAAGCCCTATTTTTAATTTAACTTTTTTTTTTCTTTTCCCCAGTAAAAATCAAATGATAAAATAGTCTAGAGAAAGGAAGCAATTGGGAATGGTTGAAGAGGATTCCCAGCTGTGCTTGCAATCAGTGCAATTCATGACTCACAACATGCTGGCCACATCACTTCCCAGGAGCAACATATTCTCATGAACAAGCAAAACAAGTTAGAGAGAATCTTTAAAGGCTTTTTGGATAATTCATGGCTTAGTTGTGAAATCACCCATGCTGGTTTCAAGGGTTGGGGTGATTTGAGGATTGGTCAGCTTTTCCTTTCTTTCTGCTTGAGCTGGCTCCCCATCCACCAGCCCTTAATGGCGCGGCCAAGAAAGTTTGTTCTTTTCCATCTTCTGACTGCAAGGAAGTCCTGGAAAAGACATTGGTGTACCGACTTTCAGGCAGTCTTTTTCTTCCAGATTCCCGTAAGGATCTTCTGCTACCCTGTTGATATTAAGAAGTGATAAGAGCATCTGAAAATAATATATCTTTTCCTAAAACATATATGTTAGAACTGATTGGCTCTGTCTTGGCCTTGCTAATTCTTACCTGACTAGTATGGTAAATTGTTTGTCATAACCTTTCCCTCCTACCTCAGTTCTGAGCTCCATTTTGCACTGTTGTTGTTTAGATGGCTGCTTTTACTGTTTTTTTTTTAATAGAATTGTATACATACACTACCACACAGTAAAATGTATAGCAATATATATATATTTAACATGTAGCTACCCTGCTAAAATAAAAGAGAAGCACTTAGAGCTGCAGTAACCTTGAGGTTTTCTCACAGTTGCTATCATATTTACTTATATTCATGGTAGGGCTTTTTGTTTATTTCAGAATTCTTGTCACTGGTAAAAGGCTAAAATCCACCATTTAGATATAGTGATGTGGACTGCACAGTAGTGACTTGGGCTAGAGTCCAGCTAAAGCTCCAAGGGTCTGTGAAATGCCTTTATTGTCAATGAAGTTTTCTCATGCTTTCATGCCTTATGCCTTGGGTTGGAAAATTCTGTGCAGAGGTTACAGCTACAGACCCTTGGAATAGACCCTTTCCTCATAGAAATGCAGCCTTTTAAAACTGGTTAATGCTTTGAACCAGAATGCCAAATCAAAATATTGAAGTTTTCTTGAGAATGAATACTCTGAAAATATCCAATAAGAAACATTGAAGTACTTGGTTCTTATATAATTGAGACATTGCATCCATTTTTAAAATAAGGTAAAAAATAATTTTTATAATATTGAGCAATTAGAAAACAATACATGCCTGATTGATAGAGTATTTGTAAATTTTCAGTGCATAAGGAGAGTAACACATACTGTACATCAAAAGAAAATAAAATCAGAGTGAGATATTTCTGCTTTCTTAGAATAAGGTTTTCTGTTATTATTAAAAAATGAGGATGCTGAACTGTTCTTTTATACCCTTTTGGAAATATAATTGGATTTTATGAAGATTTAAAAAACCCCCCACATTTTCTGATGGGAGAGTTTGTCTTTCATGTTTGTAGCAGTTCTGACTAGCGTATCTAGAAAAAAACCCAATTTACAAGCTGTAGCAGAGAGAGAGAGAGTTTCTTTAAAAAATAAAATTATTTCAGCTTTAGGGATATAAAATATACAGGCAAGTTACTGTGTTTTAGTACTATTATGGTAAACCAGATGGCAAAAAAGCCTAAGGTGTTATTTATTTTGTGCACTGAACCACATACTTTAAATACATGCTGTAAAAATATCAAGCCAAAGGGTCAGTTATGTCCCGTAGTTTTGCTTCAGAATGGATTTGCTGAGATGTGCACAGAGAAGAGGCAAAGCATCATAATGGCCTCATATCGTAGTATTTAATAAGATGCCAAAAACGATGGCATGAATCCATTTCAACTTGCACGGAATCACCAGTGGCTATGATGAAAACTTCTGCTTACTTACTAGTTGGGGCCCAGAGGTCCCTGGTAATCCTGCCTTCTTTTGAGACATTATCTTTTGGAAGTGTTTCTGCAATTGTCTGGATGTGGTCTCAATTTTCAAGCTTGCAGAGTCTGAGAGCTGAATTTTACAGTGAAAGTAAATGTGTGAAACTCCAGTGTATTTTTTCTCTTTTCCCGTAGGGCCTAATTTTTAAGGAGGCACAGCATTTCAAAGTCATGGGAGATTCAGAATTTAGCACATCAGTAAACAGACCCTTAGGTTTAACTTCTGATCTAAAATGGAGTCTTAAAAAATGGGAACCAGGATTATACAATAGCACTGTTCTGCTTCTGTGAAGGCTACTCTCACAACAAATCACATCTTCAAGATGTTGACCTTCTCTCAACAGACTCCTTCCATCCTTTTCAGCAAGTAAAAGGCCAAAGACTGACCATAATAACCAAAAAAAAGTTTTTCTGTTGCTGAGAGATTTTGTTAAAAAATCCATAAAGTATTGGCATATTTATTTCTTCTTCACTTTCAATGTCTTACTAGATGAAATTTGATTGCTTAGTCCAACTGACAGAGGCTCTAGGATTGGGTACCTGTGAAGTCCAGTGAACGGGGAATTGCTGCATTAATTGCTTAGCCACAACAGAAACAAGGAAATAATGTTTCAATTTTCAGCACGAGGAAGGGAAAGTATCAGTCTAGCAATATTTATGAGCTGGTAAAAAGCAGCTTATGTCACAGTGGTCATATGTTCCTTAAATGTCCAGACCCAATCAATAACCTCACTGCAATTTGACCCTGTTGGGCACAGTGTGGGAGAATTGAACGCTCCCCAGGCTATCAGCGAAAAGACAAGAAACAGCAAGTTGCTGATGAGAAACCATCAATAAAACCGCAGTATTATTTGAGTTCAATTTCAAGTAATTGCTAGGCACCTGAGATGGATTCTGCAGACATGAAGAGGGCTACTGGTAATGAAAAGTAGATTTCTTGTTCAAAATAGCACAATTGGACTTAATAGTGAAATGGTTTCCCCTTTGAAAACTGAGTTGCTCTAAAAGCATAGGAATCAGTGGAGCCTGGTTTCTTATGGATTTGTGCCCTGTGACCTTATAGCCTTTTCTTATGATAATCCCATTTTCTTTAACTTTTCCCTCTTTTCTCCAGTGCCTCCATTTTCTCTCAAATATCTTCTGCTTAGTGTCCACAGAAACATGTGCCTTCTATTTATTACTCAAGCATTCACCAAGATTCCTTGCTATTCAGAGTTATGACTGGCTATTTAGATCAGCTTTTTTTTTAAAAAAAAATTATTTCTTCTCTTGTTTAATGATGGAAATTATGCTGGCAGAAAAATTCTTCTTCTTCTTCTTTTTTTTTTTTTTTTGAGATAAATTCTCCATGAAAGTGCTAACTCTCTTTGGAGAAAGGAGACTTACTTAAAAGCCTAAGTCAAAGCAAAGGTGGAAATGAATACATTTTACCTCTCAGTTGTGGGCAGGCCAGGTGTGTACATTTGTGGGATTACAATAGTTAGGCTCAGAAAGGGTAACTTGTTCAATGTGTTAACATAATTATATGTGATCATGTGTTGGAACCCTCTTTCAATGTGCTCTGAAAAATAATTTGTCATAAGGTTCTTCAGTGATGCGTAATTCAGAAAATGAATCCTTAAAAGAAATGTCTTCCGTCTTTCTCCACTGCTGTTAGCTAGGAACTTACAGAACACAAACTTCTGGTTGAGCGTGTAATACGGATGAGGGAAATTATAGTCTTCATGGGAA
>NW_010580598.1:210883-235367 GCF_000705375.1 Tinamus guttatus
GATAGCCCCAATGAATTGTTATTCCCATAGATTTTTGCCATGGTTGTTCCTTACTGTTAAGTCCAACAAATGGCCTTTTGTGATACTGATATGAATCAATGGAGACACATTTAAGTGGGAGATGACAATAATTGGAGAACCTTTGATGACTAAGGAGTTGCTAGCTCAGGGACTCCCAAATAACAACCAAGCCATCTGGGCAGCCATTCAGATGCCTGCTGTGAAGGCCCTGCATTTAAAAATTGTATTATGAACTTCACAATAAAGCAGTAGCCATTTGAGCATCAGCTTGCAAAGCAGACAGGACTGAGGTGTCCATTATTTAAACACAACCCTCATAGTCTAATATGAGTAGGAAGAGAGAAAGGAAAAAAAAAAAAAAGAATTCTCTCTTATCACTCAACCACCCAACCAGCAGAAATGAACAGAGATGGAGCTGAGAGAGTTAGTCCTAGTACTTCATACTGCTGAAGAAAACCAAATTCATGTTGCTGCATCCTTTCCATCTGTTCCACATTTTATTCTCCTCCTTCCAAAGAAACTGTAGAAAATATTGTTTCACACAAAAATGGGCAAGATGAAAGCACTGCCAAAAAGAAATTACTTAAAAAGATAAAATAGAGATTGTTGAGAGTGCTTGCATAAGTGACAAAATAGACATAAATTAAGGCTGAAAAAAAATGCAAGTTAATATATAGATAAGGATCTAATTTGATTTGAAGAATCACTGTAATAGCTTTGTGGAAGAAAAAAAGCCAAAAAAAAGAGAAAAAGGAAAAAGCAAAAAAGGGAAAAAGAACGCTGAAATTGATATTTTCATCCCAGGTAACCTAGCACAGCAATTAAGACAGCTTTTAAAAATCTTGATAATTTAGACCATTTGCCGCAGAATCGCAAGAGCAAACAAACTCCTCCTAGAACTGTTTTTACAAGTTGAACTTTATTTACTATATCAGATATTCACTGGACATCTGGTAAAGGTGCTGTAAGCAAGCAGCACCCTCCTGTTGCAGTGAGTGCGTAATCAATTTAATGAAGATAATCCAAGCTCCCTTGAATTCAGATCTTGCTGATCACTGTGGTCAAATTGAAGCAGCCCACCAAAGTAATTTTTCATCTTATTATGGGAGCCAGGTAGTGGTCATCGTCTTCAGTCCTTATACAGACAGTGATCATTAGCAGTAAGCAGTGTATTTGTAATGAAGTAATTAATAGAGTACCACTACTGGAAAACTTGGCAAGTGTCACAGAACTGCGGGATAACATGCTCATGCATGGGGAAAAAAAGCTGGGAGATAGGAGATTCGCCTGTGTGATTTCAGTGATTCAGAATGTATCATTACACACATAAACATATATGTGCTTATGCACATGCCTACCCTCAAATACCACTTATAATGGCAAAATAAAACATCAGCCATGGATGTGTTCTTCTCTTTCATAAGAGATCTTTCTTTTCCAAAACTCAGACCTTGTTTATACTTTTTTTATAATGAAAACATTTATGCATTTACTGTGCATGCATTAATTTCAAGCACTGCCCCACAACTGGTTTAGGGGCAGTTTTACTTCTGTTTTATTCCTGTTTACAGTTTTTCTCCTGTTGAAATTAACAGCAAAATCTCATTATCCTCTGTGCTACAAGAGTGGTCTTATAACTTTTCAGTTGGATCCGACTGTAGTGCATGGCCTTTTCCTGTGCGATATATACTAAAATGCAAGTCAGTAGGTAAACATGACACGGTTTAGACCCTTAGGTGTGTCTAAATGTAAATCCAATGGTAAATACTCTTTAAGTTCACTTATTTTTGTCAGAAAGCCTGGCGTGGGAAGGGTAACAGGGAAGAGAGAGGTTTACCTTCCCTCTGTCCCTTGGCCTTTGCTCTTCTCTCTTCTTTCCCCCTATCCTTTCCCTAACTCTCCCTTCTCTTATGCATCTATTGATTAGAAAAACAGTTACTGGGGTCTGGTCTTCACCACCTTCATGAAAACGCAACATCCTATTTTGAGTGGTATGTTGGTCAATGCTGTGATAGGAAAGGGAAGGAAGGAGGGAAGGAGGGAAGGAGGAAGGAGGGAAGGAGGGAAGGAGGGAAGGAGGGAAGGAGGGAAGGAAGGAAGGAAGAAAGGAAGGAAGGAAGGAAGGAAGGAAGGAAGGAAGGAAGGAAGCGAGCTACTGGGTACCTCCCTATTTCTCCAGATGAGCTCTCTGTTGATCTGTTACTTTGGAAACCTGCTTTCTTATCCAAAGGAGAGTTAGGAGCTAGCTAGCTACTGGGTACCTCCCTATTTCTCCAGATGAGCTCTCTGTTGATCTGTTACTTTGGAAACCTGCTTTCTTATCCAAAGGAGAGTTAGGAGCTAGAGTTGATAAGTAGATATTGGTTGGGCAGATGCTTCATAGGCATCATTTCTTCTTTGCTCAGCAAGGTACATCTGCTCCTCGAAGTACTTCCCTTTTTTCTTCTGCCTGCTTGCAAATATGGTCCAGCCAAGAATCAGACTGTTTGTCTCAGCTACAAGCTGTATGATTGAGTTACATGTCACACCTGAAGCTGAATGTGAATGCACTATGCAAGCTCTGGCCAGCACTGGAACTGTCTGTGCTCTTCAGGGTTTCTCACAAACTTGTCCTCAAGTCTCTCCCTAAGTGGTTCCTGGAGAAATTCCAATGCTTCTTCATTTCCAGGAGAACAAAAGGTTCATGACTTTGCTACAGAGAAGACTCCAGGTTGACCTAGGATCTACCTTTCTTTCAGATCATGCAGATGTCAAAGCCTAGGATGAGGCGTGGGACTCTGTCACTCCTTGCTACTGAGGGCCAGCTATGGAGCAACCTCCAGAAGACAGCAAGTGAATCATAATTCAGGCTCATTTATGAATTACTGAAAAATCTTTCTCTTCGGGGAGCAACTTTTATGCTTCTAGATTGAACAGAACTTTTTTTCCCACAAATTTCTCTGTCCCAAACACAACTTTGATTTTATAAATATCAAAGTACACAGTATCACAAGAATTACTGCTGTTACAATTTTATTCTGACGGGGTTATGTTGCTGATGGCAGCAAGCATAAAACCCATCTTAATGTTGAACGCTGATACCAAGTTTTCTTATGTCATCTTCTTCTGCCTGATTTTGGTTTCATACGAAGACAGGCATCGAAGAGGCTAGGAAAGAGGGAATTGATATGCTTAAGGAAGGGAAACCCTTTTGCTCTTCTGCTTCAAAGCTTAAAAGAAAAACACAGAGAATAAAAGAGAGTCTTCAGAGTCTATCTTCTGGCCTGAGGCAATGGAACAACCCTATAATAGGCTTCTTTTTTTTTTCCCCCTTTTTTTTTTCTCAGGCATCCTGGTAACATAAATTGCTTCTGTTCAGTCACAAGATCACATTAGGGATGTGTCATGTAAGATCCCACAGTCTCAAGGCATGACTCTGAACAGCAACAAAATCACGTGAAACCTCACAGAGTTATTAATTCAGCTTGTGTCACACTAGACAGAGCTAGATACAGAATGTGCCATAGCAAATTACAGCCATGAGGAGCTTTGGCAAAAATACTACTTGACAAGTGAGCTCTTTGTCTTGAGAATCCTACCAAACTACACACCAAAGAGGAACAGATTTGCTTTTTCGTACGTCTGCCTGGAGGATTCCTACTTCTTTCTGCTGCTGAGTGGCTTTAGGTCTTGGTAGTAGTAGTTACTAAGGACAAGGGGACCCAACTGAACATAATTATCATGATTTATCAGTTATTTTACCAAGTATAGAATCATAGAATCATAGAATGCTTAAGGTTGGAAGGGACCTCTAGGGATCATCTAGTCCAACCCTCCTGCACACGCAGGGTCACCTAAAGCACGTGGCACAGGACTGCGTCCAAGTGGGTTTGGAAGATCTCCAGAGAAGGAGACTCCACAACCTCTCTGGGCAGCCTGTTCCAGGGCTCTGTCACCCTCACTGTTAAAAAATATGTATAACAGCGTATGGTTGCCTATCTGCTTAAATATCAATACAAGTGCACCACTGACTGCAGAAGAACATGCAGAATCCACTTTAGAACTGAAGAGTGTCCTTGGGGGGCCTGCCAGGCTGTGCTTAAAATCTGGGATGGCTGGTTGTGTTCCAGTGTTCATTTTTCCTTCAGAGTTCCATATGTCCTTGGGAAAAAAAAAAAAGGCATTATGTGGAAATTTGGGGTGTGTGTGAAATGGGACACCTTCATGGAGTACTGTATGTTAAATAACAGACTGAGAGAGGGAATGATGGGTCTCCCAAGAAAGCATAAACACTATGTACTCATTAGAAGACTCATTATAAATAAAGTACAGGGAAGGTGCTCTGAGAGCAGGCTTTTTCATCGGTGTTTATTAGGACAAAGAGCTCCTTTAATAGGGCAACTGAAAAGCACTCCGCTGCAATCATTAATAGGCATTACCACTTTTACTGACTTCTTGGGAACCGTTTTTTCCCTTCTCACTGCCTTTGCATTAAAGGGACAGGCTCTTTATTCCATGTTTGTTCAAAAGTAAGAACCAGGCCAAGACCAGGGGGAAGGAGAGCAAACCCTCAAGAACTTTTACATCTGAGCTGGAAGCAAAGCTTCTTTGATGGAGAGAGACCCTGCAGGAAACTAATAGAACTGGGTCGCCTCTTCTGCCTGGATTACTTATTTTTTTCTGTGAGCTCCAACTGGTTGCCCGATCCCACCAGGGAAAAATATAGCCAAAAAAAACCCCAAACCCAACAAGTAGAGGAGGAGAGGAAGAGCAGAGCTCAGTAACTGCAGTTCTCTGTGTGTTTGAAAATGGCAGCCATTTTGTTTGTTGGGTTAGCTTATCCCTCCTGAAGCTGAGAAAACTACAGACTCACTGGAACACAGTTTGTTTATGAGTGTTCTGGTTTTTTTTTTTTTTTTCCCTCTCCTTGGTAGAATTTTATGGAACAAAAATGGTTCTTCTGAGATTCTTCTCCTGCTTGTCGTTCAGTTTACCAACTGATAAATGTGCATAGGAGGCTGAGCACGGTGGACAGTTTTCATTATTTGCATTATGTGATCTTGAGCCAATGCATGTGATGAGTATTGAAAAGCATGAAAGCGAAACATTTAAATCAATTGTTAAGAGAAGAAGTGAACTTTGTTATTTTGCTTTAAAAAGCATACACGTGTCACTTTGGATAGGCTGGCTTTCCCATCTGTATGGGCACTTGCAATAGCTGACCTTCTGTTTTTCAAAAGGAAATGAAACAGCTGAAATATTTTTGCTGAGAGCCTATCCTTGCAATTTCAAATGTTGCATGCCCTAGCAGACTGTATAATCACCAGAAGAAGGTGGAGAGCTGGGCTTGGAGTAATCTACCCTATCTCTCAGAAGGATGTACAGCATGGTACTAAACTCAGGCTGATTTGGCTACCTTGCTTTTGTGCCAGAGGAACTCACCTAACCTGCTCAAAAATGCAAAGAGAGAGAGGCATTTTCCACCCTGTCAGACTGACAAGCATTGCATAGAGTATGAACTTGTATGTCCCTTGAGAAGACATTTTCCCTGCAGTTCCACTTTCTTAAGTTCTATTTCTGTTGTGTTTGCTTTCTCCTTCTCTCCTGTTTGTGTGGTCCAGCACTGTATGATGGCGATTTCCTCAGGTCCAGATTTGTAACCATGCTGCGTCAGCAAAATGGTCTGTCCTGCCCAGCACCCTGTTCCTGAAAAGAGCCCAAAGTGGCGACATTGAGGAGTTCAAGAGCAGTGCATAAACATGGATAGAGGTGTATCTTTGCATTTTCAAGCAGGACTGCAGTTTCCTTTGTATTCATTTTGTCTATACAGAAAGCCACTTAGAATGAAGAAAGTCAGCTAGCTGAATGCTCTGGCCCATTATTTCTCATTCTTATTGCTGTTGCACAAACTAAGCATCTCTTTTTAGGTTGTCTGTGTTATATATTTACTTAGGCAAAATATTGACCATTTAGCTCCCCAAATAGGCTTTCCTCAGCTGTTCGCAGAGGAAGTTAATGGGAGCGCTATCTCTGTGAGAAAAATATCGCTATTTGTTCAAAGGTTTTTCTTTTAACTTCATGAACTTAAGCAACTGCATAAGACTGTTCAGACAGGCTTAGCTCATTTGAATCAGGCTTATATCAATTAAGATTAGAGAGATAAGAACCAATATGAGTTGTCATCCATAATCACAGATATTAATTTGAACTGAGTAACCATACAGTGGTTTGCACTAGTTGAATCACCTTTTTTTTTTCTTAAAAAAAAAAAAAAAAAACTTAAACTGAGTTGCTATAACTATCTAGCTGCAATAACTATCTTGTATAGAAAGGGCTTTGCTCTGCTCCCAATCATGTTACCTATGGCTTTAGCTGAAACAATAGGACCAAAAATGGGAATTTCTTTGTGTTCTCCCTCAATGTGCCTGTCTGCCAACATCCTTCTATTTTATAGCTTCAAGGCCCCAGGGAGGATTTTAGAGAAGGGCCTGCTTAGGTGGTACAACACTCTCACTCCGCTAGCTCTGAGTGAGATAGCTCAGCCCTGGGGCAAGTGTTATGCTCTGCTGCAGTAATATGTCCAACCTAAATACTTAGGGCTATATCTAACTGAAAAGATGCAGCTAGGTGGGACTGTGGATTTCCTGAGGGTTGAGAGGCACAGGAGATGGGGAAGAGTGGATGAGAACTGAACACTCCTTGTTTCAATCTCCGATGTTCTGCTGCTGACAGTGGGGCTTAAAGAAGGAACCACAGGATCTTTGCTGCTGCCATTTTCCTGTAGCACAGACTAAATTCAAAGCCTCCTGGAATAAGCGGAAAAACCTAACAGTTCCCAAGTATAGAGTCTCCTCCCAAATGGCCGAGAGGCTTCTGGAAGAGCTCTCTTCCTCTTTTGAATGATTTAGAGGAAGGGGGTGAGTGTCGATAGCGGGAGAAGTGTTTGCTTTTTTCAGAAGCCTCTTTGATTTACAATTTGCAGAGCAGACTTCGAGAACAAAGTGAGGAGGGGTTTGCCTGAGAATAAATTGCATCCAAGTCTTCCAGATTTTCAGCCTTAGATGAATGAAGGTCACAGATCAACAGTCTTGACCTGTGCCTAGTGTCCCAACTGCCTATGCTGTTCTTACAAACAAATACCTCCATCCCTCCCCCAGCAAACCAAGGGAAAAGAACAGCAACCTTACTCAGAGCAGGCCTGTGCTTAGTATCTAGCTTCCTTGAAAATGAATCTGGACACCTTCCCAGATAACATATCTGTCCCTCTAATTCCTATCTCAAGGATGAAGTTGATCAGGGAAGAACTGTAGAGGACTGGTGAGTTATTCTCAGTGTTTATCAGGGTAGCACCTGGAGGTGATCTGATCTTCCCGCCTCCTCAAAAAATAAATCTGTCTTCCCTTGGCTGGCTCACAAATCTCCACTCAAACCCTTCTGTGCCAAACATGTGCAGGTGTACAGTATGTGTGTTACTACTGAGCCATCTGCAGCCTCCCCTGCGTGGCAGTTGTTTTACTTCGGAGTTCCTTTCCCGACCAAATGGAAGTCCGCAGAACAGTTTCAATAGTGCAAATTAAGAAGCTAATGCTTTCTCACAGTGAGATCAGCTTTGCCTGGGCTCACGTTGCAGGAACAGGAGATTTCCTCCCATATTGCTTCTCTTAGTAAAGGAGATATATGACAGGCAAAGAAAGTGATATTGTAGGGCCCACCCAAGGCCTTTATCCCCCTCGCTGTGCTGACAGACCCCTGCCAGGGAAGCAAGTCTTGGATTTAACTTTCACCCTGGGAGTTTTTGGTCTGATCATGCCGTGATCAAGGCATCATGGTCTGAGCACACTGAGGATGTATTTGCCTCCAGACATGTCCCCGTCCACAGAACCACACCTGGGCATCCACTGTCAGATACGAGAGGCACACCACCCTCCCCAGCGCACTCCCCAAAAGCACTGCCTTCTCTCCAGTCCAAGCTGTTCCCATCTCTAGCTCCCTGGGATCACAGCAAGCCCAGCAATACTGCGAGCAAACGAAGCAGGGCCCCTGTTTGTCAGTGAAGGAAGGCAGCAGCGTGCCTGTCCATATAACGGGGAGCGTCACCATTTCCAGTCCTTGTTCCAGCTGGTGTAACAGAGAACAGCAATGTGCCCTCGTGTTTTCTGCAAATCTCAAGGAGCTGCCAGCCAGCACGCTGAGCTGATGAAACTGATGGCTGGCTCGATGAACGAAAGTGCACTTTGGGGACCTCTCCATAGTCTGTCACTCACTAACGTCCTCTCCTTGACTTCCGTGGGCTTCCCGCAGAGCCAGCTGTTCCCCACACGTAGGTCTGCGGCTGTGTTGCGGGTGAGACTCTGGGTGCAGCTGCGAGTGGTGAACCAGAAACAGGTAGAGGACTTGTCCTAATGCCAGCGGGAGGGACTGTGGATGAAATGCAACCTAGAGATTTACTGAAGCATCAAAGGGCTCGTGCCTCATGTCGCTTCAGACACCAAAACTATGCTAAGGTGACCACAAGGGGCCTGCAAATAACATGGTTTTTTTTAAAGATCTTTTTCACATCGTGCAATGTTTTCAGAGATCCTAAGAAGGGCAAGTTGAAACTTTCCTCTATGTATACATCCTCCGATTTCCTGAGCTGTATCAACATAAGCCAGCCCGTTGCCCCTCTGCAGAAGCACACTCTGCCTGTTCTCGTGCCTGTCCTGGCCAACAAGGAGGGAAGAATTTGTGACTGGAGGAATTAGGTACTAACTGCTTCCACACAAGCATTAGCTGAATAAGTACCATTTCTGTTCCTCATGATTTCAAGAGCTTATTTTCCTTGCATGTTTTCCATGTCCATGCATGGCTCTATTTTAGCAAGAAGAGAAAAACGATGGGTTAGACCATAGCACCTGATGGAAACAAGGAATTTGGGGACATGGAACTCTGTATATCAATGGGAGAAAAGTAGTAGCCCAGACTTTTATGGACTGAAGTTAGGATGTTTAAAAGTGAGTTGCACATGAAAGGTGTGCTTTCCTGAAGAGTCTAAAACTGATAAAAAAAATACTGAGGTCTTCCTTTATTTGTGTCATCTGTAGAGCATAACATTTAATGTAAGGAGTCAAGCCTGCATAGCATTAAACAATATACTGCACTGTTAGAAAATACCGCACATTTTTGCTGAAATAATAGATACAGCTTCAGGCAAGTAAGCTTCAGATAAGTAGAAGTAGGCCTTTCCTTCTCCAAATGTTTAAATAGTACTGAGTGTCTGCATCTCTAATAAAGTCACAAAGGTCTCTGATTCTGAGAAGCCACTTAAGTCTCTTCAGTTCCAGTTTCTATTCCTTTTACTTTTTCCTGTTTTTTTTTCTCCCACCTTTTTTTTGTTTCTGAGCTGCCGTTTTGCATGTAGGTGCCAAGATAGGATAAGAAAAAGGAGAAAAATATCCCCAAATTATTAAAGAATAGCATTATTAAAGGAAGTTTTTGTAATCACATTTTGCAAGTTTTGGAATGTGTTCTTTACTAAATAATGTCCTAAGTCCTCCAGAACAAAAATGATTCAGAAACCATCAGTTCAAAGTTGTTCAGATAAATAAATCTTGAGCACTCACTCTTACATTTTTTTAGTGCAGTTCTTTAGCTCAAAACTTTCTAGGGGCTTAGACCTTGGAGAGATATGCTGTTTGCTGTCCTTCCTACAGCCAAGAAATCATTAATCCAGGAAGACATCACTATTTTTGTAAAATATAATCTGCCCCAGGCATCACTTTATGACTAAGTGATAAACAAAGCCTTAAACTTAGCTAAAATGACCACAATCATTGTTTATGGCTTAGTTACTTATCTGCTTGCTTGGAATGATCAAGTGTTATTTTCTCACCTGTCCTTGGATCTTCCTCAAAAGGGAGCACAGCCTCGCTCAGGCAGAAATGCAATAGTGAACATTTGGCAGGGCTGTGCTCCTTACTGACCTGCTCCCTTTGTTCATGGTCAAGGATTTTATTTTAGCAAAGGTACTTTATTCTTTCCAGTGAACCTGCGCGCTCTGCTGTCTCACTCACCTCAATCTGGCAGTTTCCATGTGAATGATGTCAGTGTCATTCTCACCTAGAGAAACCATTCTTAAAAGTGAGCAGTGATACCCGTTTCCAAACAGGCTAAGCACAACAGTTTGTTTTACTTGTGATGCACTTTCTAAACTGACAGCTGTGTAAGTGCCTACCCTCCAGTGTCTTACCTGGATTTTGTCTTCAGATTTTTGAGGAACTTCAGTGAAATATTTCATGCAAAATCCCCTGTGAAAAAGCTTGTCCTTTCAGCCTCTGCATGTTTCATGGAAGCTGGTCTCAGCTGCATGCACAGAAGAAACCAGCTGGCTCCAACAACTGTATCTGTACCTCTGATGCTACCTCTTTTTCACGTCCTAAGGGTGGCAGATAGCCATTCTTGTCTCCAGGGCTCAGTTTCTGTATTCTGCAGACGACAGGAACTGAGAGATTAGCAACACTTGGGAAGCCAAAGCATTATTTTAATGGAAGAGGCGATCAAATTAGGCGAAGAAACTTAACTATGACAGATGTCATCTCAGCTGATCAGTTTACAATTTACTACCACAGAAGGAACGCAGAGGAAGGTGAATACTGACAAAAGAGCATTCTTTTCCGAGCTAACGGCTTTTCAGATGAATGTCAGCTCCTGACCTTATAATGAGACATATGTATAAATCCTTTATGTGAGGGGTTAATAGGAGTTGGCAGCCTCTAAATCATTTGGTCCACTCAGTGCTACCAGGACAGAGCACAGGCAGCACTTTGACAATGTCTAGGTGCCGGGAGTCAAAACTGGTATCCTCCATAGCGACTAAATGGCACATTTGATATACGCCAGAGCAGGATGATTGACAGGAGAGCTCTGTGGAGGTGGCAAGATCTTATATATAGTAACTGCTTTGACTCTCTGAAACTGACATGTCTTAATAGCTACATATATCTTTTAAGAAGTCATAGAAACCTACAGCCAACCACTGTAATGAATTCAGGGGGGTAGTTTAATGGAAATCTCAAGAAGGAATGTAATTAGATGAAGTCAATTAGGCTGCTTGGGGATTTCTAGCTGCTGTTGTTGCTATCTGGGATCCCTAATAGGACGATTAGGATTAACTGAAATCAGCCTGATTGATTAGGGCATATAAACCTGCATATGCCAAATTCCAGGGGGACAGAGTACTGGAGCTTGAATCCATCTGGAGCTATGAGTCAGGAGAATGAGTTTACTCTGTTGGCCTTGGAGTAAGTGACAGATCAAGACTAGATGCAGACAAACTAAGCAAAGCCAAGCAGTGACACAAAAGGCTGCTAGGGAAAGGACTGATTTTATCTGTTGTGGCACTATGTGTGAAGGCTATCCAGTCTACCCAGAGGGAGCCAGAATAATGCTAAGCAGATATTTTCCTTAAATGGAAAATATAACGGGCAGAGAATAGAGTATGTCTACATCTTCTATGGCCTGCTTTTTAGGTTCAGGTCTTTATACAGTATTTCTATGAAATATCCCAGAACTTTGGTATTCTGTTATTACTGCAATTCTGTTAGTTCAGAGCCAAGTTTGCAAATGCACATTAAAAAAAAATGTGAATGAGTAAATCTTGATATTTTTGTGTCTTGGGGTCAGGTGCAAAACACTTATTTGCATACATTTTAAATCCAATCTATGCTCTGCATGGGTACCCCACCTGCAACCTAGTTAGAGGACAGCTGAGTTGTCTTGTCTGTATTTTGTGGAGATAGATCCTTGCGGCTACTAAAAAACTTGTGAATAAAGTCTGGGGAGGGGAAATAGAGCAGCCCTCTATTATTCCAAAAAGTCTCTCTGAAACAAGGTAAAGCAGAAAAAGGAAGCCTGAGGGATCTGATACCAGCCATTACCACTCATGCGAGGGAGAGGATATGTCAAGGGTAGGGAACGTCTTGAGGGACCTGCAATATGGTAACTCACTTTCAGCTAAGTGGAGAACAACAGCTTTAGCTGTACAGTTTAATAACAGGCTGGGCCCCTTGGTGCACTGGCAGGGCTGTTAATGCACAGTACTGTGTACTCTGCCGTTCACTGTGCGGGGAGGAACCCCGCAGTTCCCATTTGACAGCCAGGACTAAAATTATTTTGCCACTACCATTCCTCTTCAGCGGGGCTCTGCGTTGCGCTCACCCTGTCTGCGGCCCGCTGCACCTGCATGTCCCTCCTTGTGGCGCGGGAAGGTTCCCATGCGCTTGGAAGTGAGGGATTTTGCTTTTCTCCTGCGGCTCCTGTGCCATTCAGTACTATTTGGGTGGCATACCCGCCTCTGTACTGTGGCTGCCAGCTGTGGAGTGCTGTGCAGCATCCTGGAGTGCCTCCAGTGGCATTTTGAACAATTAGTAACCAGCCCGGCATGATCATATCCTAATGAATTACTGAACTGTTTTCTTCTCATTGAATACTGGTCTAAATCCTGAGAGAAAGTGGACACCTGCAGACTGTACTGGCCAAGACCTGTCAGTGAGAATTTGTCTAAGTTAGGACCTCGGGATTTGCCTCGGCCCTTCCCAAATATGTCCTACATTGACCTTAATATTGTTATTTTCTCTTGCCATTTTAAAAAGCCTGCTTCATGCAGACATCTCAGAGCAATTCAGAGAAATGGAAGCCCTATCATAATGTGAAATGCCACAATTACATAAATGGCACTTCTCTTAGTTACCTGTTGACCTGTGAAAGCATTTTGCATCCATTAACAAGGCTTTATTATAAAATGATGGGGAGCACAGATTCTTCCCAGTACTGCCATCTTGCCCATATATTATTAACAATCCATCCCATATATTCAAAAAGCTCGCACACTTTCCAAAAGAAAAGCTTTTGTCAAAAAAAAAAAAAAGATTATTCAATGAAGAAATGTCTGACTATTTATCCAGTCTTTTGCATCTCTTGCTCTGCTTTGCAACATCTATATCAATATACTTATTTGGATGGTTATAAAATTCTGTCTTGACCACTTGTGAAATCTTTTTAATTAAAGCATTTGCTTTCACTGAAGTATATTGAATATTTTCATAACATAATTTACATAAAATTCAAATCTCCTTTGAACTCAGCTCAGCAGATTTTTTTTTCTATTTCCCCTACATGTCAAGGATCTTTTTTTTTGCCTTTCAAAAAATGTCTCATGTCTATGGTTTGACTTTAGGTGGTAGGTGTATTTGGTAACTCTTTCAGCAAAACCGATCACCTCTGCCAGCAGATACTAGTGTGTTTTGTCTTCTGTAATAAACAATTTGTAATTGACTGGGGTTCTGACAAAGATGTTCTTCTTTGTGCTGGCATTTTTGTGCAATAATCCTTTTATTTAATCTGTTTTGTGTTAAATTGTTCTATTGCACCTGGCTTGCAGGAAGATTTCATCTGAATCAGAAATGGTTCAGGCTGCTCTCCTCCTAACCCCTAGTTTTAAAGAATAAAATCATGATATTTCATGTAGCTATTTAATGTTATTTATTATTTACCAAGAATCCCCTGTACCCAGACAATCCTGGATAAGCAAGTTATTGTAGCCAGCACTTGTTTCTGTTGCTAGACTGTTTCATAGTTTAGCTTATTTGCTGTAAGTTTTTACAAGATTTGATAGAAAGTCTGTGAGACTTTGGAAAGAAAAATAAAGAATTGTTTTTAACATGGTGGCATTTGACCAAATAGGAGGCAGGTGGAGGGGGGAATGGGAAAGTCAGAAGTGTAATAGAGGCTGGAAATTCTTGAACAGATGTAGCAGGTGTAAACATGTTTCCTTATTTTGGTTCCTGGATTTAACATCCCCCTACAAGACTTCCATGTAGTCAGAAAAAAGGTTATATGTACAGATGGTAAACTGCTAAAATGCCCAGAAGGTTCAAACTCATCTGTGCTTGTGAAGACAGGGAGAATTTCCCTTCAACTGACTCACAGGTGTTTGGAACATGCTGAATTAGAGTCAGGTTCTGCACTCCGGTTTCGTTTGAGCGGATGCCTTAGGTTATACGTTGGAAACACACAGACTCTTTTTCTCATGATGTCCAAGCAGTTAAGAACATTAGGAGAGCTCCCTGGAGCAAGGAGGTGGGGAGAGACTTTTTGGCATGTGGTCCACACAGTCATTACAAATTGAGGCTCTGGGCTGTTGCTGTCCCTGGGCTGCTGCTCTCTCTTCCTGACACATTGCGCTGCCTCGGGTCACTGCCTCACTGCTTGCCTGCCCATTGTAGTTTTGATCATACATTCCCTTTTGGCACAGAACAATTATTTTCTGCATTCTGCTAAGTCCTCTTCCTGTTTGTCCCTATTAGTCCATGGCCAGCACAGAGGCGAAAAGAAGCAGGTGTCTTCAACGCTTGGCTGACACGGTGCAGAGGGGATGCATGGGGGGAACAACTCTGCACGCGCCCTGCTAACGATGTGCTCTGCTCGGCCTCGCTCAGCGCAAACAAACAACAAAAAAAGCACGGGGCCTGACTTGGAAAGAGTTTCTTGCTGTTAGTAATGACAACCCCCGCTTTTAGGGAGGTGCCAGGTGGAAGAAAGATGGGAACCACCTCAACAAGTTAGGTCTCGACACTGGCCACGCTGAGGCCACCGCGCCTCCCTCCTCTGCAATGTCTGCTGAGGCCACCTCATGTCGGTGTCAGGTGTCCCCCAGCCCAGTGGGCCAACTAACGCTCCTGGCTCCACGCACCAGGCCAGGTCCTCAGCTAGCGTAAATCAGTTGTGTCAGCTGAACAGCTGGCCTTCCGCATGCTGATAGCCGCTGCCAGCACCACTCCAACTGCGCTGCAGGGTCAAAACGAGCCTGCCAGCACCTCCCAGAGGAGCAGCTGGCTCCATCCAGGTCTAGGCGAGATGTACGCAGTGCTGATGAATAGAGGAGACATGGTTAAGATATCCACTAGTTCCTCCCCATAACTCCCCTCCAGTTTTGCTAGGATCTTAAACAGCTATCACATCCATCTGCTGGACTCATACGCTAGAAGGGGATGAATAGCAAGGTGGCAAAGTTAGTGAGTGATGCTAAGTTATTTATGGCAGTAGGAACATGACACATGATAAAAACACGATCTCATGATACTGAGTAATCGAGTGATAAAATGAAGGGAAGAAATTTAGTGTAGATACATGTATTACAATGCCAATGGGAAAAACAGACTTTACATATACAGCTAAGGGCTCTGAACTAGCTATTACAACTAGAAGAGATCTTGAAGCTCGATGAAATCTAAACATATTTATGAAAATGTCGGCTCAATTCTCAGCAGTGTTCAAAAAAAATCAGCCAAATTTTCTCAATTTATAACGAAGAAACAAAATGGAAAACAGTGTTACAGTGTCACATAAACGATGTGCCTGCATCCGGAATACTGAGTCATGCAAGTCCCCTGGCTCCAAAATGGTATGAAAGGTATAGGCAATAGCATGGCTTCTGTATTATGATTTCTAAACAGGCTAAGAGTATCTGTCTGGAAAATGAAAAAGTGAGGGAGATATGAAAGAAGTCTGTAAAATCATGAATGGCAGAGAAGGCAAATGGGGAATGATTGTAATTGACTCTCATAATACAAGAACTAGGAGCATCAGATGAAATTATTAGGTGGCCTGTTCAAAACAAACAAAATAAGGGCTCTTCTTTACACAATGCTTTGTTGAAGCCTGCCACTAATTGTCACAGGATGTTGCAATGTCAAGAATTGATACAGGTTCAAAAAGCAATTACACAAATCCATGGAAGCAAAAATCCATCAAGGGCTATTAAATTTAAAGATACCACATCTGGCTCAGGGAAGTCCCTGAGCCACAGCTTGCTGGAGTTGGGGACAGCATGCCAGGGAACTATCACTGTGTGCTTACCCCACTCCTCTGCTGTTCCCTAGGCATCAGCTGTTGTTTATGTTTGAGACAGGCTATTGGGCTGGATGGACTCATCTCAACCAGTATGGCTGTTCTTATGTTTGGATGCCAGGAAATTAATTTTTTCCACATCCAGTCTGTCGGAAATTATGCCCTTTCTTTCATATAAGGACTCGGGTACTTGCAAATCTGTTATCTCCTGATTATTATAATCACCTGTAATGGGGTTTGAAGTCTGAGGCAAAATAGATGTTCTGTGCAGAAGGTGCTAGTACACCTCTGAAGCATGAGAAAAAAAGACAGAGCATATATGTTTCACTGGCTTTTAAACACCTTCATATGATAATTCAAGGCCTATTGCTCAGCCTTTAAAACAGGATTTTGCCTTGGATTGCTGACCGAAGCTGAGGCTGAAGGTGGTCTCCTGAAGGTGCTGCTTGAGTTAGTCAGCCCATACTAGACAACACATAAATTCTTATTTATTTATTTACAACATAAGTTCTGAGATCTATTTTTCTACATCTAAGGCTTTTTGGTACCCACCAATGTGTCTAACTGGGACCACCCTCCTGCATTCAGCAGCAAAGCAGCTTTCCGTCAGTCTACAAGCACGTGTGTCCAGTCTCACATACGCTTTTCCTCAAGTGAACTTTTCTCCCTAGTTGTCAATCTGGTCTGGGGTGGGAATGGAGAGCAGTGACACACGGCCAGTCACCAGTCTAGTCACCACAGTAAAGAGAATGCCGTTTTTGCTCGTTATTTTATACAGTGGTATGACTGCCACTGTGAGTCCTCATCCCAATGTCTTTAGGTTTGCAAGGCCCACAGGGACCTAGACTGGCTGGCAAGAGGGCTGTATTAGCTTTTCAGAAGAAACAATATTTTACCTAACAGGTCCTACATGTTGCTAACTACAGTTTGTGGTAACTACAGCTACCCCACAGCCTTATGCCTTTTAAAGAGGCATGATTGTGCTGTCGTTACCAGTCAGGAGTTTCAGTAAGGTTTTTAATGTTACAGATGCCAAATCAGGGACTGACAACCCTGGCTTGGGAAAGCAACTGTGCGCCTTGCTTCCCACCTGAGGTAACACCTCAGTCACCTCTTGTCCCGATGCCCCCCACCACCGCGTTTTCCCTGCGAGCACATAAGCCATGCCCGGGTCCGCAGCCTCTCCCACCCCCGAGGTGGGGTGAAAGGCGTCCAGGTAGCGGAGACCAGGGCGGCCTGGAAGACGGCGGGAAAGGTCCTCTTTTTTCACTTTACTATTTATTTATTTATTTATTTATTTTTAGCGCGGTGAATGAGCCTCAGGACTGCGCGGCGCCGCCGCCCCTAGGGGGAGCCCCAAACCTCGCGGGGTTTATGCTGTGTTTGAGGAGCCGTTTGTCGTTTAGTGGCTTTGAACACTAGGGATCTACACGGCATTATTTTGTTTTTTCTAGAAAGCACTGACAGACTCAAACGCTGGACATGTTTGGTGGCTTCTTACCACACCATTATGGAGTAGAGGAGAATGTTGTAGGGGTGGTAAATATTCAAGGATGGTAAATTGTTACGTGTCAGGAGGTGAAATATCCCCCAAGTGCACTTGGTGTTGGAAGTGTATGTCAGGCGAGCTTTGGGTTTGTGGAGGTAGCTGGAAAAAGGCAGCAGGACCCATTTTATGACAGGATGAGCTGAGTTGGGAGCAATCTCAAGGTCACCAAGGGGGCCTGGGCAGAGCCTAACTTGGAGCTAGGCACTGCCCAACACTCGGTGCATTTTTCTAAGGGCTCCAAGACCTGGCTACCTTGTCCTGTATTACCTATGGGGTTTGTTGTGGTGTGGGGCTGCGTGAGCAAAGGAGGGCGCCTACTAAGTAGGAAGGGCACCTGCAGCTCTGAGGCCAGTCATGAAAACCCTGAGACAGAAATAGCAAGTGATTTAAAAGGTAGACTTTGTTTTATTCTTAGCTGACTGCACACCAGTGGTTGGCTCTGGAGAGCACAGCGTGAGCTGAGTTTATAAAAAAATGTAATCTGTCAGTTCTCATTTTTCCCAGAAGTTAGGTAGGGACTGACAGCTCGGACTGACAGCTCTTCCAGCCAAACCTTGGCTTTGGCACATTCACGGGATGGAGACATGTTGAAATTGGGGGGAAGGAGGGCTAGTCACAGGTAAGGGGGGCTGTTTTGCCCTGACACAACTATTTGAGTGTTACCACAGGGCTCTGGGGAGTGGTCATAGTCAGTGTTGGAAAAGGGATTTTCCCCATGGCTAACTGACAGGTGCCCTAAGGGACCTCACAGGGCAAACACAGAGCTGCTCTGGACCACCATGACCAAGATGGAGCTGTCATTGGCAAGCAGCGGCAGAGAAATGTCTTCTCCAGCTTTTTAACTTTCCTTGAAGAAACTATAGCATATGGATGTATTAATGTTGCAGTGAATCCCTGCAATGCTTGTGTTGACATTTTGGTTGCAGCAGCACCAATTCCATCCATTCCTACATCTCACCGTGTCTCCTGCTGCCTCCGTTAGAGAAGTGCATCTTGCTGGTCCAACAGGTGCCTGCGGGGAGATGGTCGCTGCGGCAGGGAGTGTGTGCCGTGTGTCTTCCAGGCACTGCTCCTCCTGCGAGGAAGCGCCTTCCCTTAAACATGAGGACTTCGCAAACTCATGCTGCTACAGATGCAAGAGCTTAGACCACCACTGATGGTTTCTTGATTCAGCAGGCTAGACTGTGTAACCTGAAGTGCAGAATTCAATTGTGAGCGGTATCTTCTACCTGAAAGACTGTGTTTTCTTAAAGGCACTAGCTTGACTGAGTATGCCTTTACCTGAACCTTGAGGAAAAGTAATCCCTCCTGCAATACCACACCCTTTCTGGCATACTTCTTGTTCTCACCTGTCACACAGCAAGAGGCACTAGAAAGATAAGGAATGCTCCTTACCGTTAGAGAAGCATGCCAACAAATATTACATTAGTACTCTTTCCTAACTAACTCCAGACAAGTTACAATCAAGAATTTCTTTCTACCCCAAGGCCCTACTGCTGGTTTGAGCAGTGTGTCATTAAAATGACTGGATAAAAATCATATATGCACGATGCTGAAATTAAACCTGACTTGTCTAATCATATCAAAGATAGAAACTTTTTTTTTTCATCTGTCAACCATAGATCCTATCTAAAATATGTTGGTGTTAGGGAAAAGGTTACGCTTGGTGAGAGGAGGGAATGCTAGTAGAAAAGGAATGCAGGGTATGGCGATACACCAGTGAGTTAATTATCTTGTGCCTGATATATTGGCGTGAGCATTACAAGTTCCTGGGAAAGGAATTTGTTGTTAGGTAAAATTTCAAGCAGTGGGACATGAATGTTAATAATCTCTACTCTCTTTAACTTCACTGCTTTCTAACCCCTTCAAAAGCCTAGAGAGTTAACAAAATATTTTAAAAATAAGTTCATCAGAAATATCTGAGAGCTATCACATTCATGGAAACTAAAAGGAACATGGACCCTCAGTGGATCCCACTACATGATGGAGGGTGCTTTATTTCTTAGGGGATGACTCACAAAGAGATTATCACTGTACAGAATCACAGGGCAGTTGAGTTTGGAAGGCAGCTCTAGAGATCATCTAGTTCAACTCCCCTGCTCAAGAAGGGACACCTAGAGCATGTGGCACAGGGTCACATCCAGGCATGTTTTGAAGATCTCCAGAGAAGGAGACTCCACAACCTCTCTGGGCAGCCTATTCGAGGACTCTGTCACAGCACAGTAAAGAAGTTCTTCCTTATAAGGAGATTAAACTTCCTGTGTTTCAATTTATATCCATTACCCCTTAATCCGTCACTGGCCACCACTGAGAAGAGTTTGGTCCCATCCTTTTTACATTCTCCCCTCAGGTATTTATATATCTTGATCAGATCCCCTCTCAATGTTCTCCAGACTAAACAGCCCAGCTCGCTTAGTCTTTTCTCATACGACAAATGCACCAGTCCCTTAATCATCTTTGTGGCTCTCCACTGGACCCTCTCTAGAAGCTCAATGTCCTTCTTGTACTGGGGAGCCCAGAACTGCACCCAATACTCCAGGTGCGGCCTCACCAGAGCTGGGCAGAGGGGCAGGATCCCCTCCCTCGACCTGCTGGCAACGATCCCCCTGATGCAGGCCACGATCCCATTGGCCTTCTTGGCCACGAGGGCACATTGCTGACTCATGGTTAACCTCCTCTCAACCAGGACTCCCAAATCGCTCTCTGTGGAGCTGCTTTCCAGCATGTGAACCCCTAATCTGTACTGGTGCCTGGGGTTATTCCTCCCTAGGTGCAGGACCCTGCACTTGCCCTTGCAGAATCTCAGGAGGTTCCTCTCTGACCAACTCTGCAACCTGTCCAGGTCCCTCTGAATGGCAGCATATACACTGTACACACATAGCCTGCTCCTTGGTAACTGCCCAATTGCTCTCGTCCTTTTCAGTAAATGAACTAGCAATTAATATAGGGTATGTGATCCCTATTTCTCCCTTTCAGTTTGTTTGCCCACCCATGCTCTTGGAAGTCATGCTGCTTTCCTAAAGGCATGCTTGTGTAGGTAAAAACATTCCAATGTATTTAGAGCCACAACATACTAACAGTCACAACCACAAGGCATCTGGGAAGCTGCAGTTGAGTGCTTCATACAGGACTTCTGCAACTCTTTTGGCGTAACTTTGTGAAAGGTTAACTAGCCAGGCCTCCCGTTGTCAGTATTTGTCAACAGTCACAACACCAGCTGAGAGAGAATCCCTCTCTGTGCTTGGAATAAGATGTAGCTGTCCTGTCTCACACAACACTCTTGAGTGGTGAGCCTTGTACAAGGTCAAACAATCCTCTGCAGATGGTAAGGAGAAAAGCCATGTGAAAATGTAATAGTTTGATAAAGTGTCAGAAGAAATAAAAGAACCTATACACTATATAACGATGTAATCAAAACCTAAACGTGAAACAATAGGCTTCTAAAACTGGTCCAACTGTGCTGCCGTAGATTGTGATAAAACTCATCCATCCTAGTGCTTCACAAGGGAGTTCACTAGAGATCCGTGAGAAAATTGTATCATACATTGACACCATGCTTTGGTGTTAAAAGCTTTGTCCAGAGGTTTTGTGTGAGAAAGAGTGAAAAAAAAAGAAATAAAGAAAAAAAAAAGGTGAGATTTCCTCGCATTTTTCAGGTGATTCTCTCAATGTAAGTCATGAAAAAAGCAGAGGTAGGATGAAAAAAAACAGAAGAGACTACCAAGTCTGTCCCGATTTTATGTTTTATATCAACCAAATGATTTGGACAGATACATACATATATTTTTTTTTTTCTAGAAGAAAGTGTTAACAACAGAAATTATTTTTCCAGGCAGCACAAACTTCTGCACAAGCAGAAAATTTGGTCAGATGAGGTTAGCAATATGCTACTGAAATTCTTAATTATATATATAGTTGGGGAAAGTTCCCAATTTATTGTTTAATGCAAATAGTTTAATAGAAGAAAAAATATTTTTCAAAATTTTCTGGAAAAAAAATCCTGAAAGAATGATTCAGAGATGAGAAGGGAAATTTTTGAATTACAATGTTCTTTTTAAAAATAGTAAGGGTAATTTCTATTTAAGGCTTACTAGTAATGACAGATAAAGATAATGATATCCATTTAGGATAACTATCTTCTAGTTCACAGTGTCTCTCATTTATGTTGTAATGTTCAGACTGTCAATATTATTTCACTGCAACGCAAATAGGAGACATATGAGTATTAAAATTGTTTCGGTACTAGATCACAGGAGTCCTTAGTGATATGACAGTAAAATTAAGCCATTTTGCAACTGTCATTTTATCACATAGGTAGTGATAGTGCATCTACCATGAACTATAGCTATGAACATGTGAAGAAATAATATGAAAAGATTTGTGTAAAAATTAGTCACTAACATAACATTTAAAATTAGCCTTTAAAATAACATTCACATTTCAAAATGTTGACAGGTTGCATTTAGAAATAGCTTGAACCATAGGAAATTTTGTGGAAAACTGTTTTTTTTTTCCCCAGAACTTAAGAAACAGTAATCTTTGATTAAAAAAAAAAAGACAGAAAAAATAAAACAGAGAGATGCTACTAGATCTTGCTACGTGTGGGCTGTAAATGGAATGGATGATTTGCCTGACTTTCTAGGCTTCCTTTTCAAGCAGCCCGCAGGTGAAACATGCTTAAAAGGTTACTATAGCTGGTTACTGGTTTGCAGACAAGGTGGGATGATTTGGTTTGCTCAGCAGAGGGTCTTGCAGGCTTACCTATGGAAGAACACTGAGGAAAAGGCATGTGGCTAGCACAGGTTTTGAGCTGCTCCTGGCGATGAGATAAGCTTCAGTGAGCCCTGGGGAAGAGTTAATAGGTCTCCATCTCTCTGTTCGTCCAGGTCCAAATATTTTTTGTTGAACCGAAAATCTGACCCTACCTTTGCCTACCACCATTGTTTGAAATCTAAGCCTAGAGCACTATGAAAACTGCAATACCTCTGCCCTCTATACCGTTGTTTATAGACTGCTCTCAATGCTGTTAGACTGCTCTCAATCTGTTGTCTTTGTTGTTTTTGGCTATTTCACTCTAGAAATCAAAAATATTTTTAAGTTTAAAATGGCGACTTCCATAAAAAAAGTTTATCTCTTGCCTTATAATAAATTTCCACCTTCTTTAAAAAAAAAAAGAAAAAGAAAAAAAAAGTAGTCCCTAATACTTTCTAAAGCAAGATACAGATCCCCATATGGTAAATTTTACCTACAGGCTGACAAGGAGGTGCCGGTGTTGGTTGCCTTTCACCCTTTCAAGTAAACCGGAGAGCAGCAATCTGCAAACCAGAGGTAGGAAACTCTCTAACGAAACATTGCTGGAGACAGAGGATACTCAGGGGTTCCCTTCTTAGACCAAGCAAAATTACATTGCTGGCAAGCTATATTCACCAAAGAATTACTCCGTCTTCCATTAAATATTTAGAGTACATACTGTCTTTTCATTATAGATATGTTCAGATCCAAACAAAATAGAGCTTCAGTCACTAGGGCCTCCAAGTAATATCATGATGCAAATGTTAAACAGTAATAATAAAACTATAACTATAGCCAGTTTCCCGTTTGCTACATGCAGATACTCAAGCTCTGTATTTGTGACAGTACACATGAAATGGTGAGCTCATGTTTGTTAAGTATGTAATGAAGTAATATAGCATGCAGAAGTGATGAATACCCAGTGTGACCAATAAAAATAAGCTCTTTATGCTGGTATTTTGAATATAAATCCCATGAATCAAAAGGAAGCCATTGCAAAACTAAACCTGCTGTGCCGGAAAAATGTATGCCGAACATAGCGGTCTTGACAACCCTGTTCAAAGAGCTCTTCAAGATGGAAGCTCTGCGCAATGATGTATAAAAGTCTTCTGAAACCATAAAAGCAGCACTCGGAATCTGAGATGAAAAAGCTCTAAATTACTGTGACATGTCACAAGCTGTCAATTTATTAGTATTAGTATTTATTAATATTATGCTGCTACCTCAAGATTAGGAGCAAAACATCAAAACCTTCAAAAGTGGCATAATGTAACTATGCTGGACAAGAAGAGAAAATGTAAGCCAGAGGGATAGAGTTTTTAGAAATTCCTATAATGATTCTGGGGAGAGGGATGCAGACGCTAAAGCAGATCACAAGCTGCTGGTGTCAGTTTTTCAAACCAGCAATTGATTTTAGGCACATGGGACTAGCATAAACTTGTGCAGTGACCCTGAGGAAACATTAATGAGGAATAGCTAAGCAGAAAAAAAGGGGAGCTGATTCTGCTCTCCCTTGCCTCATGTTGCAACATCAGGATTTTCCTTCCACAGGGGTGCGTTGATATTTTAATTCCAAGGATCCACATGGGTTTAGCTCAGGGCCACAGACAGCCTCTGCTTACATTAAATAAGACTGCCTAGGCTGCCTGTGGCCCTGGTGTGAGGGGTCACAGCCGCCGATTCAGCTGGCTTTTGGCCTGTGGGTTAAGCAAGATGTGGCTTTGACTGACTCTCTGTAGTACTGTGTTTATCAGCAAAAACTTTTTACCACTTCTGAATTACCACAGCAAGTGCAAACCTGAGAATAGATCACTGACAAAAAAAAAATAGGACTATATTACTCCTAACAAAGTTAAGGGTTGAATTGCTCATGTGGGATGATGGAATTACTAAGGCAAGGTCTAGGACAGTTTGTTGTGAAAGAGGACACTTAGCTGCAGCATACATTAATTTGACAGCAAATGGTAGGCCTGACCTAAAGGGAGGAGGGAGGAGGCTGGAGGAAATGTATGAACCACCTGTCTGGCCTCTTTATACAGAGGAAAACTCTCTAACTAATCCTGACAGCTATTGTTTGCCGATGGTGCAGAGGGGATCCTGACCTGATGCATGAATTCTGTCAATCATGAGCTATCAGTTAGCTTCGGATTGGGGGAACCTGACTGCCAAGATGTATGACAGCCTTAAGGTAGCTGCCATAAACAGAGCAGAACATTTACGGAGGACGAGCGTGGGCAGGAGTGAAGCAGGCGGGGGTGG
>NW_010580598.1:235389-254447 GCF_000705375.1 Tinamus guttatus
TGGGGGTGCCGGGGCCGGGGGCCGCTCTGGGGCAGCCGCTGCACAAGCCCTGGGCGACACGTCTTGTTACAGCAAGTACAGGAAAAGAGCTGCACACACACACACACACACACACACAGAGGCTGCATCAGCACAGGGAGAGGAGACAGTACCACTCCCCATGTGCGCGGTGGTTACAGCTAGAGTGAGGGGTTGGGGGTCTCAATTACCCAAAATACTGCATCTCTTCTCCCCACACAATGTGTGTATTTGGCTAAGCAGGCTGGCAGGTACTTAAAGGGCAAGAGGCTCTCTGGCTGCACTGTGCCACCTGGTTGAAGCATGTGATCTCATGCTGGAAACGGTGTGTTTTCCTTCAGGCAGGTGCCCTAAGCTCTTCACAAAAGGGTTTTCCTCATGCTCTCTGACTTGGTGAATATTCAAACAAAGTGGATCCACAAGGAGAGACTAAGGCAAAATGGCCTCAAAAGCAATCGCCTTATATTTAGGGCTCACTCCAAAGACTAGGGTTGAATGATACAGTAAATCCAGTTCTGGAGTGCCTACCACGCAATCAAATTCACCACAGCTAGTTTTGCTAGTAGGTGCTGGCACTGGGTTCACACTGGTTCTGGAACTGTTGACGGGCTATCTTTACCACTGGCCTTATGCTGAGTGAGACTGTCTTGTCTTTCAGCCAGCAAATAGGTCAGTGCAAGGATGAAGGTGGCATAAAGAGCAGGATGTTCCATTCAATGAGCTATTTACCCTTGTCGGTGCTTAGAGAAATCTCACCCTATCCCTCAAAGGCTAAACCAAACATACACCTTTCACTCTATTAATTAAGAAATTATGTTCTCAGCAAAGGGCTGGGGAAATTCCTGGGGATTATTGGCTGGCTGGGTGAACTGATGGCCAGAGACTTTTAATTAAAAGCATTGTCTTCCTCTGTCGTTCCTGTCATGAGAACTTCCATTTAAATTAGGTTCTACTGGATTCAGAGTTTCTTCATGACATGAAATTCACCAGCGCTGACAGGTCTACGGACCCCAGTTTAATGGGTGGCAATGCACACTAGCAAGATAGCATTCTGTGGTCTCATCTATGCTAACATATTCATGCTCTGAATGTGGCCAGAGATACCCATTTGTTCTCCTGGGGCCTTCAGAAAATGTTAAGAGTTTCCTCCAGGGCTGTAAAAGAGTGATTTTCAAAGTTTAGGAGAGAGGATCTTTCCCAGTCAGAGTTTACTGTGAATCTCATCACTAAATAAAAGTGGAGGTAAGAGAGGGTCTTATGAATGAAAATAAGAAAGTCTACAGACATCAGAGATTTCTGCAGCTTGCCTAAGCACAAACAGAAGTCTTTTAATGTGGGCTGCTGTATTGACCATGTTAGTAGCTCTGGCATAAACCTAAGCAAAAATAAAACTCCTTAAATTTGTTTCCTTCAAAACAAAACAAAGTCCATCTGTTACAAGTTTTTGCTATTGAAAATCAAGAGTCTTTGCCCTGCTCGATTGAGCAGAGATTAAGTCACATGCAACCTTTGTTCTAGCCAAAGAGGAAAGTCCCAAAGGGAGCTGCTGCCAAAAGCAGTAACTGTATCGCTCAGTCAGGCCAGGACAGCAGACCTGTTGGCCACATCAGAAATGGGTTGAACTCGCAGCAGGAAACCTAGAGTTAGCTCTGCTATCACCCCATCATCTCCATAATACCCCCATCTTTTGTGGATGAGCTGGGACATCAGATCCGTCCTCACTTTGTGTGGAATTCCTCTGGTACACATTAGCAAAGCAAAAGCGGGATCAGGCCCTAAATTTATGGAAATTACATGCTGTCAAATCTGTTTTATTCCTCTAGGACTTTTTCACAACTTTATTATAGTTGCATCAGAAGCTGATTTGTGAGGAAATAGTAACATATTTTCTGTCCCCCACCCCAGCACTACTGCACAGAAATGATGATCTGACAGGGAGCAAAAATCTCAGGCTGAATCTAGAGAACCACTCATCATGCATTTAGGTTGCTAAAATGCATTATTGGAAATAAATTCAGTGTTATGCTGAAAGTCAGTAATGAAACCTTATAGAAGACGGTAAGAAAACCTCTCTTTCTGAACAAAAAGTCTTAAAATTAGCATCTTTATGAAATATGATCATTGAAACACCCAAGTCACATGCTACCACACCGCACGTGCCTGGCTGCTCCGAACTGTGTGGGCCGAGGCATTTCGCTAGGCTCTCATTGCAAGCTCTGGGGACAGGGTGACATACGATGAAGCTGAGCAATTTAGAAAGTGGCAGCAGAAACATGGGAGAAGCAGGCAGAGGAAGTAGCAAGGACACGCCAGAGCCAGCGAGGGAAGCCCTTGTAGTCTGACCCTGAGAAAAAGCGAAGAGGGAGCAAGCTCGAGTTGCGCCGCCAAAGACGCTTGGAAATGTGAAAGGAGAAAGTGCTGCCTATTGTTCTGCCTCCCGCTGTGCCCAGAGTAACGGGACATTGTGCACATTCCTTCTGAACAAACAGAAGCGCCTTAAAAACCCAATTCATTCCACCATCCATTTGTTCTCCAAACAGAAACAACCTGTAGGCACCCTGAATATCAGCAAACCACCTGAGTCAAAAATGGTGGAGAGAATGTATTGATAAAAGGAGCCTTCTCCTCAGAACTGATTTTGTGTTTCCTTTCTTCGAGTGAAAGATTTTAATCCTTGTCTGTGATGATATTGTCATTAGCATTGTCATAGCAACTGGTAAACAAGGAGAAAGAGATGTGCAGCAACTTTTTCTTTTAAAAAAAGCATTCCAAATGTCTCACTAACAAGAATTTAGCAAACCAGTTGCACAGTAAATGGGTTTATCTTAAAACATAATGCTCTTTTCCATTTTAACTGAGCATAAAATCGTATCTTTAAAGGATCAGCAAACAGGGAGGGTTTCATGCCTCTTGAGCAGTTCCATGTGACATATGGTCTTTCCAAGAAATAGTTTTATCGGCTGTGCACAGTAGCAGCAGATTTGAGCTAATGTTCCTGTGAAAACAAGCAAGGGTTTATCCAAAAAACTTGAGAAGGAGAGGAGAAATGCCTCATTGCCCTGCTGCATATAAAACACAAACTTACGTCAAACTTACACCATTCCTCTATAAATATAGCAATTGTCCCTAACATTTTAGGACATGCACTTGATGCAGTTGAAGAGGCCTTGGTGGCCTTCTAATTCTTTAGTCTATCTGTAAAGCTCCCAGGAACGTTTCCTGCATGTGTTGTCTGGAACATTAAATGGCCCAGATGGTTGTTGGGACCAGATGGGGCTTCACTGTCTGGAGGGGCTTAGCCCCAACCTTGCCTGTGTGACCAGGCCTCCTGTCCCCAACACACACAATGTAATCAGCACTGAGAGCACACGTTGCTTCTTGCTAATGAACAGGATGGGGTGCTGAAGAGCACCGTGCTTCCGTGCTCCCAGACATCCTGCTTCAGGTTGAGGCAGGCAAAATGGTTGAGGGACTGTTTACCGAGCTGCTGAGTTCTGCAGTACTGGAGGTCCATATACAAGTATTCATGCCTTGTATATTTTATTACACATCGGCCAAATACTGTCCTAAAATTATTTTCAAGTTCTCTGTAACCTCAACTGGACACTGCTGCCACTTGACTAGTGCTAGAAATAATCCCCATAAAGTAATTAGTGTTGGCATTATGAGTTCAGGAATATGCAAAAACAAATGCATTGTAAATATTTCCACTTTTAGAGGTTTTTGCTATAGTAGTTGAATACATACAGAACGGAAATAAACAAACATATGTTCATATGGTTGTATTCATACATACAGACACACAAACACACACATATATTTATATATATGTGTGTGTGTGTGTGTATATATATATATGTATAATAACATTAAATTATAGGTAACATAGCTGGGAAATATGAATGGCAAAGGAAAAAAGTTGAAAGAAAATTGCCTGTGGCTCCATAGCTCCACAGAACACATGTTTTCAGAAAAGCTTTCAGTATGTTTGAATGGCTCGATGATGCTTTTGTACTAAGGAGTGATTTTTCTCCCATTCTTGGAACAAGGCAAGGGAGCTGTAATTTGCAGGTTGAGTTCCTCTAGGCTTCTGCATCAGTGAGAGTGGTTTCCCTCCATTTTGGTGTCTTTGGTGATCTTTGTGTTTCTCTCTCCCCTGTTGTCTGTGCTTCCCCGCTCCTCTGAGCGTAAATGTAAATTTTATTCCAAATTCTCTCTGAAGTGACTTTTTTTCTAGGACATAGTCAAGATCTCTGAATAGCGCTCATGCCAGTTTTCTGAATTGACATGAGACTGAATAGCAGGGACAGAGCAGTAATCCATCTATTTAGTGGTACCCAGAAGAAATATCCACCACTGGTGACAGCCAGAGATGAACAGCTGCCTTGATGAACTGAGAGGAAACTATATCTCCTGAAATCCTGCTTTGTCTTGGTTTCCCTTGTGCAGAATCTCTTACCACAGGATAGTAATTTCAGCCATTAATTATTGTGTGAATACCAAAGACATTGTGGGATATACCCAACGTGCAAAGTGCTGAGCAATGGAGTAAGGAAAACTTCATGCTGACTCAGCAGAACTAGATAAAAACAAACAAACAAAAAACCACAGCTTTAATATATCTTTTCCCTCCCCCAAAATGATAATCATCTTTTACCTTTTTTCATTTTGTAAGATAGCACTACAGAGTTTATTCATTAGAGAGTATTCTTCAAAGCTGAAGAAACTGCAAAAATAAGATGGCAATAGAGTTGTAAATTCAGCTTGTCCATCAAGGAAATGACAATGAACTGATACATGTTCTGGAAAAATCACTGCTAATATATGCCATTCCTAGAATAAAATTAACAGGCACTCAGTATACCAATATCTGTAAGGTGTGCAGAAAGATGTGACAGAACCACGGAACGACTGAGATTGGCAGGAAGCTCTGGAGATTGTCTAGTCCAATCCCTTGGAGGGGCAACTAGAGCAGATTGCGCAGGGCTGTATCCAGTCAAGTGGGGAGTATTTCCAAAGATGGAGGCTCCAAACTTCTCTGGGCAATCTGCCCTAGTGTTTTTTCACCCTCACAGTAATTCTTTTTTCCTTAAGTTTAAATGGCTTTTCCTGTATTTCGGCTTGTGCGTATCGCCTCCTCTTCTGTCATGGATAAGAGTCTGGGTCCGTTTTCCTTCCTCCCTCCATTAGGTATTTATACACGTTGTTAAGATCCCCTTGAGCCTTCTCATCCCCAGGCTGAGCAGTATTATCTCTCTTGGCTTTGGCTGGTATCATGTATTCTCCAAGCCCTTAAGCATCTTTGTGGCCCTTCGCAGGACCCACTGCAGTTGGCCCCGTCTCCCTTGTACTGGGGAGCCCGGTGCAGGACTCAGCACTCCCGGAGTGTCTGACCAGGCTGAGGAGAGAGGAAGGATCACCTCCCTCCCCCTGCTCGCAGTGCCCTGCCTGATGCAACCCAGGAGGCACTGGCCAACTTAACCACAAGGATGTGTTGTAGGCCTACAGTTAACTTGGTGCCCATCAGTATTTCCAGGGCCTTTTCTGCAAAGGTGCTTGACCCCCAGCATGTACTGGTATATGGGGTTGATCTTCTCAGGGGACAGGACTTGTTTTGCTTTCCTGAACTTGGCATTCTGATTGGTCCATTTCTCCAACTTGTCGAGGCTCCTCTGAATGGCAGCGCAGCTCTCTGGTGAATGAGCCACTGCTCCCAGCTTTCCACCGTCAGCAAACGTGCTCTGCGGGTGCACTCTGTCCCTTCATCCAGGTCACTGATGAAGATGTTACATAGTACTGGCTCTAGTATCAACCTTGGGTGCACTCTACCAGTGTCTGGCCTCCAGCTGGACTTCATGTTACTCATCACAACTATTTGAGCTTGGCACTTCATTCAGTTTTCAGTCTGCTTCACTGTCATTTATCTAGTCTGTACCTCATTGGTTTGTCAATGAGGATGTTATGCTCAGTAGTGACAAAAGCCTTGCTAAAGTCAAAATAAATAATATATATTTTTCTCCTTCATTCACTAAGTAATTTCATCATCACCATCTCATCTCATCTTCAGACTGGCCAAGCATGAGGCAGCTTCAGTATAGTTTTTGCTGGTTTGACTGGAAAAAGCTGAGTTACTTCTAATGAATCATTTATTTAATGATATTCAACATCCTGATCACAAATTGTCCCGGAGCAGAAAGTGTGGGGTTCCCCCCAGTAACGTATTTCATAAACTGTGGTTTGAAGCATTCTTGGTCTGCATGACATTTGCATGCTATTTTTATAATGCTGATCTAAGTTCAAAAACCAAGCCCTTCTATTTGGCCATCTCTTCATGTAATATGTTTTGGTTTCCTGCTTAGCTCTTAGAATGAGGTTTTAAGTGCACCTGGTCGAAACTGGCTTGCAAATATTGATGTTGACTGAAAATACACACACACACACTATATATATAAATATATATATATACACATGCATCACTTTTTTTAATGGGAAATTCAGAGCACCTAAGAGATGATTACAGATGAACAAATTTACTTAAGATGAGAACTAGCATCACCAAAAAAATTCAAAATTTTAATGGAGGTGAAATGTTTAATAAAAAAAAACCTTAGCTTCACAATCTGCTTTGTTTTGATTCGTGTCAAATTTGTCAAGATGCTACGCAAATCCTGGGGAGGCTCTGAGAGCCTTCATGTTTATTCTTACAGGGAGGTCCCAGCTCCTTGGTGTCTGGTTGCATTAGACCCTCTAGAAACAGAAAATAATGCATAGCCCCTAGTAACATCAGTTGCCCTTCCTCGTGCCAGTCTTGCGGCAGAACAGTCAGACTTAATACCAGGTTGAGCTAGCATGTCTGTGCTACTGTTCTTCCTGTCCTTCCATTTTTTTTCTTGAATGGAATATCAATCTCTTCAGGCTGAATTAGAAAGGGAGGGGTAGAAACATCTTCTGTATGTCCTTTAATTCTTGTTATCTTCTCAATAGCTGTCAGTTGTAGTTTGTTCATCGATCATTCAGCTGAGCTAGAGCAAGAAGATGAAGGATCATTCACCCCTTGATGTTGTTAACAAGCCTGTCATACTTTGACAATTTGAATGAGAGAGATTTCGTAAAATTATGAGTGAAAATTCAAATGTCTCATTGAGGCATACCACAAAACCCTTTGCAGTCAAATGAGCACTCAGGCTATAGATTTGTGGCAACATTGTTTTTTTTTGCCTGACTCAGCACTCTGCTTACATCAAACAGACCAAGTTTCTGGAAACATCTCCTTTACAGTGGACATGCTCAACAATATGTACCCAAGGGTTAACAGCATTAAGTGTGAAGTGTTTATCTGCTGACAATACACTTACACATCAGTACAGTCATTTGTTTGCATGCAACAAAAGGGCCAGATGATTTAATGAAGTCTTTTAAAAAATGTGTTTGGCTTTTCTTTTTCTTTGTCGATACTGCCGTATGATTCAAACTAACAATATATGTCAATTAATTCAGTGTGCTTCTTTTCTCCCTCTACTGACTGAATAGTCCATGTGGTTTTTAGGTAATGCTTTGCTTATTCCCAAAACAACAAATACCATGGGAGTGCGTCTTTTTTTTTTAACTTCAACCATATCCTAACTTCACACAGTCTGGAAATAGTAGCCATCTGGCAATGGGCCCAAGCAGGAGGTCTATGCAGCAGGTGCCAGGTCTATGCAGGCAGTGATGCTACCAGAGCAGTCAATAGTAGTCCTAGCGCAGCAATACCAGCCATCAGGGTGGCACAGGGGCAGCAGGACCCTTCCGTCTGTCACGCTTCACCTTGCTGAGTGAACAGCAAAGTCCATCACCCTAAGCACAGGGATTTGGCTCCCTCTCACTGGAACAGATGTGCCCCAGGAGCCTCTGTGAGAGTTTCCCAAATTCTGCTCTTCAAGGGACATCCAGATGTGCTCATTTCTTCCCATACAGGTTTCTGCTGAGGGGAACATAAGTCATCATTGCTCAGTTGACTGCCAGCCCACTGGAACAGAAAATTTTGGTTTCACAACATACAGGCATGTGGTGCCAGAGGGATCTATTGTGTTATATGTGTGCTAAATGACTGAGTTGTGATAAACTTCTTTCAAAGGGAATAGGTGTCTGTTTCTGAGCTAGTAGCCAAAACCAGATGCAACCATGCAGTTTATAGCTAGCTAGGTAACACATCAGCACATAGGCTTCAGCTTGGCAAAATGTTTTGAGTACCAGCTTTATTTTAAGTGTATGTTTATCTACATGGATTTCAGTGGGGCAAACACATATGCCTAGAACTCTGTGCGATTAAGTGCATCACTGAAACAATGTCATTAGAAAAAAAAACTAAATTTTAACTGTGTGAATTTGTCTAGGGATAAATATAACAGCTCTGCCTTGGCTGGCTTGGTTTCATTTTGGCGTAGTACAATGTAAGCAGCCTCCTATCACACTGCAATATTGATGGCCTACCTTCATGCATATGTGATAACACATTCTGAGCATATCACATAGCTTAAAAAACTGATCCTTTCATCTATTGTGATGACATCTTTCTAGTTTTAGTACTGAGATTTTTCTAGGAACAATAATATTGATCCTGCACGTTCAAACTATTTGAGGAAGAGGGACATATGTGCTTTCCTAATTTTTTATACTGTTCTTCTCTGCTGCCCTTAGTTGTCTGCAATCTTTTCCATGCTCAGGAGTGAATCTACTTTCTGTCAAAGTTTCAGCATATTGCTCTGTCACACATTATTCTGCTTCAGGCAGTTTTTTTCTAATACTCTTGACATTTAAGCTTGGGCACTTTAAAGGTTCTTTCTCTTTACTTTATTCTACGATTTATTGATTACTTCCAGCTTCTGTTTCCCTAAGTGTATTTCTTTTCGTGTTTTCTCACTCTTCCCAATTCTGGTTATTTTATCTCTTGATACAAATAACACTTCACAATTCGGGCTTTAAAGGCACCACCACACTAGATTTTCTCCCACTGGAATGGCATAGCAACATTTTTTTTTTTTTAACATGGGGAGGCCCGAAGCCTTGTAAGTGATTAGGGGGGTCATTGTTACTGATGAATGTGTCAAGGCCACACAGTTACAAAGAGCCTGCTGAGCTGCATTGTCCTTTGCAAGTAGTCCCTGTAGAGGTCCGAGGAGCTCCTCACAGATCAAGGGAGCACTCCCTGTGGGAAAGTGACACTCCGCATTGGGCCTCAAGTCACCATTGTATGGCGAGGGCCTCCTTCCCAAAGGCTGAGGTAAAATCTGCTTTGCAAGACTGACTTGCTACCAGAATAGCTGTGAAGCAGAGTGAAGTGTGTTGCCAGCAGTTTAAGATTATTGCGCCTGCGTGTCCTGTGGCAGATTTTGTGCTAATTGTTACGTGGTGGGATCCATACTGCTGGCAACAGAGCATGCGGGATGTGCCTCTGTGTGTGATGATCTACTGTAGGCTACTGCTCTGGGTTCGTTTTACACAGCATGCAGCAGCCACTTATCAAAGGGATTTTCACTCACCAGGAAGATCAGTTTCTAATGTAACAAATAAGCATGCACCCTGCTTCCTGGCACACAGCAGGGCAGGGTATTTGTTCCCACCCTGGTGTCATGTGAGGACTGAATAGTATATAAACAGTTCTGAAATCATCGGATGGCAGAGCCTAGAACAGCGCAAAGCATTATCATTATTGCATGGCCAATCCCTCTGCAAGACTTTGTACAATCTTCCTTTCTGTCTCCTGGTTTGTTACGCTCAAGGACGCATGTCTTTCCCGTAGAAGTGTCTGTGTTCTTATCTCGGAATGAGTGACACAGTGGGTCCCTCTACTTCACTGTCTAAGGTAGTATAGCAAGTTGCTGCTGTCTGTGCACTACAGCAAAATGCAGTAACTCAGCTAGACTCAAGTGCAAGTTCATAGTATAGCGAGTTGCTGCTGTCTGTGCAATACAGCAAAATGCAGTAACTAACTCAGCTAGACTCAAGTGCAAGTTCATACATTAGGCATAAAGGAGCAGATTGCCCCAAGGTAATAGCTTGATTCGGTGAAATGCAGTGCTGTGTTTGGCTGGACACTTCTGCCTTCTGCAAGGCCCCCTCCCTACTGAGACATGGTGAGTTTGACCAGCAGATTATAACCAACACTCACATATAAAGTATGTTCCAGTCCATTAGAGATTTTTCAGTCAGTCCGATTTCTCTGCATATAAAGAAATATCAAGGAAGTAGGAAATGATTGAACTCAGCTGAAAATGTATGTCTTGCTTGTGTTCCAAAGTAAATAAAGACATTTTAAGTAGCAAAAAAAAAGAGGATGGTTCTCTAAAATGTACTAATTCAATACAGATGAAACATTAAATTGCCAATAAAGTTTTATGAGAAAGGAACTCTTGTTAGAAATTTTATCTTAAAGTATTGATTTTGCTATTGTGAAGAAAATTGCTGGCTGAAAGTTAATAAATAAGAGTGAACAGGACAGACTTTTAATTGCCTCAATTTAAAATCTAATGTAAAAATATTGGTAAGTTTTTTGTTAGTTTGTTTTTTTAAGAAGTAACTTGATGTTATTCATACATTCAGATGTCAATTAGAAGATTTTATGTGGTGCAAAAGTGGCATCACACATATGTTAGTCTGGGATACATCTCATTATTAGTCTGAGAATAAAGATGAGTAAATCACGGTTCCTAGTTTACCTGTCAGAATGTATAATAAACGTAGCAGCATGGTGTTTCCCTGGCTCATGCTCTGCACAGCACACCGAAGGGGTCTGTTGTCCTGGAGGCTTGAAGTAGGAGGCTTTTCTTTTTTTTTTACATTAAAAACTCTCATTAAAATGATTCAGCCTGAGAGAATTATAAATAGCAATATCTTTGCCTTCACTAACATCAGAAATTTGCCAGTTATGCATCCTGTAGAAAAATAGGTCCTTCCCAGTGGCATAGAGCAGTTAGAAAAACTCTCTCTGGGTTTGTGTACATATGTAAGCAAATATGTATTATATGTGCATGCTTGTATTTTTTTTATAGGCAACCACGCAGCAACATGTCTTTTGAAGAATAAGAGATTGAATGGGCACAAATAAGAGAATGCTGTGGTGTTTTTTTTCTTTCACTACAGGGAATGCTATTAGTCAATTATATGTTTTAAAATATTTTGGAGAAAGACTTCAGAATGTCTCCACATCTTCCCCTTTTTTCTCCCCTCAGATTCCTCTGCGTAGGACAAAACACAACAGATAAAGTTGAGTCATTTCAAGATGACCTGTTCTTCTGATATAAAAAGCACTTTACTTTGTCAACAGAAACGGTCAGTTTGGCTCATCCAGGCTGTCTGGAGAATCCCTCCAGAAAAACTGGAAACGTGTTTCCTCTCCCCAGGCCTGGAGGATATTAGATCCACAGGATCCCAGTGCTCCGCCAGCTCCAGGAGCACAACACAAGCGAGGGATTCGCCCTCAGACCCCCACGTGGCAGAGTGATGCTCTTACATGGGGTTTAACAGTGTTATCCTCAGATAAATGCAAGTGAGGCAGCATAAGTAAATCTTCAAGTGAATGACTTGGTAGTTTCTGTGTGTATATACGTGTTTTCTTCTTTCCTATTTTAATTTTATTTCAGGAGTAGCTACCATCTTGTGCTGCTGTGGCTTTGTTTTTTAATCTCCTCATGGATGCCTGCCAGCTTCTGGACAGTCAGGAGAAGACAGTCACTTGAGCTCATTCCTGTAAGCCAAGTCCCAAAGTAAGTTCTCACACAACAGAAAAGAAGTTCAAGACAAAGAAAAAAGATATCAGTGAAAAGGTTCTTTTAGTCTAAAAAAAATTGGTGGAGATTAAAATAGGGCAAAAGTTCAAACAAGAACGAGCCACTGCCAAGCAAACAGGAATCTTGGCAAAAAGGAAGGAACAGAAACATTGGTTTAAAAGGCGAGTAACCATGGCAAGGCAACAGCTCAATGCTAGAATCTGGTTAAGAAGTAATATCACACAGAGCTGTGATTGTTTATTCAAGGCTAGCCCATGAGAGAACAGTTGTCTCCAATGAGTGTTCTCACAGCTTGGATCCAAAATTATAACTGCATTTTTTAAAGCATCCAGCACTTCTTCACAACCCATTTGCTGTTGAACAAAAGAAAAAGAAAGTACAAAGTTTATTCTTAGTGTCCCTTGTGTGTTTAAGGCACACATAAGCTTTACATATGGACAGGCATTTCATGTCAGCTGTTGAACTGGTATCATGCTATTCTGCAGCAGTTGCCAATGGAAACTGTTGACACATTTTCAGTACCTTTCCCTAGTTTCAGAAACTGGTAGCAGAGTGGCTGGTGTAGGGGTGTTTTGTTTGTGTGGGGTTTTTGGAGGGTGAGAGGAGACATCTCAACCTATGAGCTGCATTATTGCAGCTGGGTTACCAAGCAAATAATGGACTGTGGGAGCTAACAGCTGGGGAATTAAGTTTAGGCATGGAATAAAAATAATGGCAGCTTTGATACAAGTAATAATTTACTAAGGATGTTTTGTGCCTATCAGCAACTCCCAACATACACAGACATCCATACACCTGCCTAAGTTGTGCTGCACCTGTTGTCCTACAAATAAATCAAAAGAGAAAAATGGAAGCTCCCAATGTTCCACTATAAATAAAAGATGATTAATACCATTATAGTGACAACCAGGTATTGGCAGCACACAGAAAGAATGGAAGCTTGTCATCTAATTTGAGCTTTTGTTTCGACATCTAGATGAGCTTGGAATACATATAGAGTGCTAGAGGGCACAGCTGCAGCCTAACAGATGAGAAAGAGAGAGCAGGTCAAATTCATCTCTTGCTGTAAGTCAGAAGTAGCTCAACCAAAGCAGAGATTTGCATGGAAATGAATGCAACCTAATTTTTCCCAAACTGGGATTTCATTGCTTACAGTATTTTGCTGTTCAGAACATCTTGGGTTAACCTATGGCACGCTGGTCTGTGCAGAGTCTGTACAGAAAACAGATAGGCAGGTCTCAGCACGTTGGGGAACCCTCCTGCCTTCACACCTACTCTGTGAAGACCTACTGGTCTGCCTGGAAGTTCTCTTTTTGGAATTAGCATACACGTCTTTAAGAAAGTCTTTCAGTCTAAGACCCAGTTCACCATATTTGCACTTTTTGGACTCATTTACACATGTGCAAAGGGCAGCTTTGAATATGCTGGAGTCTTTAGTCTCTTCAAGCCAACAGCGTACATGAAAAAATGCTGTGTAGACAACTTCAAAGTTCCCTGTTTACCCACAGACTAATTAAAATTTAGGTAATAGGAGCCCAATATCTTTGAACTTTCCTACTTCACAGCTGTCCACACTGGCTCTTGAGGTGATTTTTGTTGTTGTTGTTAATTTTTCTTCTTAAAGGGGTAGGTTGGATTTTAGAGGGTAAAAGCTGAAGTACGTCCTTTGCTCATCTCTTTTCTCTCATGTCTCCAGACAAATGCTTGCCATTGCCCTCCACCATGGCTGCCAGCTACCTACTAAGTTGTCTCCCCTGGAATCATACTCTCCTGTTGGCTAAGAATGAGAGTCATTAGACAAATCAACTTTATACGAGCGTCATTCCTTGTGTTAGGGGGTAAGGAATCTTTTCCGAGGTACAATTTATAAGAATGGATTTATGCAATGCAAAGTGTGTTTTGCCTTCTCTTAAGTAAATGCAAAATAATGTATTAGAAGCAGACAGATTCTATTGGCATTGATGAGAGATGGATGGTTCTATGCCTGATATGGCTTCATTTTCCTTAGGCCTTTATATTCCCAAGGAGCTGTCTTCTACCCCTCCCTTAGCTGAACTTGTACAAAGCCAAGCTGATAACTCATAGTAGAGAGGATATGTAAACATCTTTTCCATTTGTTTCCTTCCTTCTTGTCTAACATGAAATCACTGAGAACAGGAGTCCCCCTCCGTGTTTCTGCATGGAAAATCATAACCTTGATTTTTTGTGGTGCTCTGGCTCCCACTTACGTGCTGGCCATCTCTTATTGTCAGACCCTGTCTTTGTATTCCTTGGGCATCAATGGAGCTGCATAGCAAGAATAGAATTTGACACATTGTTTTCAGCTGTATTTTGTTTAAGAGCTCAAAGGTCTTCAGGAGCACAGAAACACTGCATTTATTTTTATTATTACATACCCTTCTATTGTGGGGGAATCACATTTTATCCCATATTCATATGCAGGGCAAAATTCTGCTCTCAGATGTGCTTGTGCTCTCAGATGCTCTCTTTCTGCATATCCCCAGTCCCTCATGAAGATCTCTGAGGTGTCTTCAGAGCCTCTCTGCACACATGTATTTCACTACTGTAAAGAGGACCTTGTACAGAAACCAAAAGGCAAACCAAAGTTTCTCTAAAAGCATAATTTGGCCCACAGTTAGAGCATACCTTAGACCTGCTAAAGAAGAATATGTGTTCCACTTTTGTGTTATCTGACATTTCCTAGATTGTCAACGAGAACCTTTTGATTCAAAAGTATAAAATAGGTATATATTGCCACTCCTCCTTGAGAACTTTTCCCTTCAATGCTCTTGGTAGGAATATGCAATCCAAATGACTTTAGGTTACTTGAGCAAATATTGCCTTCATTTGAATTATTTTATTTTCCCTGCTACCACCTTCAAATGTTACTATAGTAATAGCTCTGTTTTTCCTTGTCAAGGAACAGTGACAGACAATTTCATAAATCTTCAAGATATAGTTATATTGCAAGGAAAGTGATGCATTTATTTTACTTTTCTGACTTAGATTTTCCTGTAAATAGAAGGGACATTTAAATGGTAACATGTAGTTACACCATAACGAAAGAGTATGAAGATTCAAGACTCAAACATGAAAAAAGAAAGAAAAAGTTAAAGCTGAGATTGTCTTCCTCACTCCATCTTTCCCCAAAACTCCTCTTTATTCCATTCATTTTTCTTGTAGGTACGGGCAGATTGAGAACTGAAAGAGGCAGGCTGCTGACTTTGTGCTCTAGTGACAGAAACACATTATCCCAGAGCAATTGCAAGGAGGTATTATTCTGTATTGCTGGCTGGATGATGCCCAGTCATTTGACAGCAAGGCCATATAATTTGGTGTCTAGGTGTGAGAGGATGAAGTGTTCTCCTTGGAAGGGACTGAAAGCAGGACTTTTCAGATATTTCACTTTCCAAGCTTCGGCAAGTCTTCTCCAAACATGAACACATTTAGATTTTTGTTTTAAATAGATATAACTTGCTGCATTTCAGAAATTGTCATCCCCACATCCCCAGTGCAGATATCAATTTCCAAGTAGCACAGTACTAGAGCGTCTTAATCTCTTTTTTTTTTCCTAAACAAATAATTTTCATTGATTTCAATCTCAAAATGAAAAAAAAAAAGCTGAAATATTTTGATTGAACTTGTCCCAGATCCTCAGCTTTGGATGGACATCAGGAACAAAAAAATATTCAGTTCAAATGATTAAAGTTGGTAAAGCTCTCAACAAGTGAAAGCAGCGTGTTACAGTGGGAAGATCTTCCTGGCAGAAGCCATGACCTGTGTGTCCTCTAAAGAAAAATCACCCACCAGGCAAGCTGGTTCAGCCTGGCCTGCAGGCTCTGCTCACTATGACACCCAAGAGCTAAATGCCACCTGTGTGTGGCAAGGTGTATGGACCATTGAGGCATCTGTAAAGGCTGAAGATGAGACTAAAGACGGGCCATCTCATCTGCATGGTCTTTTGGCAGGCCTAATGTCAACACCTGGTCTCTTCACCTTCATCACCAATACTGTCACAGAAGAGGCTGTGAATCATTGTTAAGATACATGCCTCATCCCATCCTAAAGGAACTGCCTGGCATTCCCATATGAGCGGCTTGATGTATGTTTTATAGATTGGATGCCTCACATTTCATTGCTTATCCAAGCATGGCTTTTTTTCTGAAATCCAATAATTTGCTCCCCAAGAAAGTGTTTATTTGTGAGGATCCAGCTGCATGGATGGACATCAGTGCAATGAGGGCTGATCGCAGATCCGAAGGATTGAGTCTCCATCCTAGCAGTGCTGCAAGCTGGAGCTCTGACAGGAATTCCTTGTTCTTCTTGTCTATGCTCTCCTTGTACTTCCTGCTACAAGTTTGCTCCCTCAGAAGAATGGAAACACCAACTAATAGCGACTTTAGAGGCTGCAGGAGAATATACGGGAGGCTGCTGTGTGAACAAAATCAGCCAAGTGTCTGAGTCCAGGTTTGAAAAACAGGATCAAGAAAATGTGAACACAGGTTTTCTCTGAGTCTGAGAAGAACTCAAGAATCACCCACACTCCTGTCAGAGAGTAGAGCCTCAATAGATACTTGGAAGTCCAGCCCTGCCCTGGGCAGATGACCTTTCTTTGCTGCAAATAAGGTTTCTGTACAGGCATTAGGCTTTCTCATTTGAAAGATTTCCAAGTTAAAAGATTGTCTTCAAAAATGGTTAAAAGTTTAGAGGCACCTGGGAGAAGGAATGGTATTCCCAAAGTCCAGTGAGGTGCTGTGCAACGCCATCCCCAGAGTCACGCTTTCCTGCGGCTATAGAGTATGCTGCCCTGTGAGGCCTATTTCTTAAGCTTCCTTATACATGTCTCAGAGAAGGGTGCTGTTAGATAAGAAAATCTGCCCGTTTTTCTGTACTTAGATTAGCAGTAGACTAAAGGCAAGGCTTATGTCATGGATGGATGGCTTGTCAGGGTCATGAACTAGAGTTTAATTTTATATTTTAGGCTTTAAAAAGCCATTTTATCAGTGGCTCTAAGCAGCCAGCAGGCTCTCATTTCACCCACAAAGAATGCAGCATTTTAGATGATGCAAATGGTGTTAGGAACTTGACATAGCTGTGGGATAAGATCTTTAAAAAAGAATGTGCCTATGCCTTGTGCAAATGCAAACAAATGCCCATAATTGGATAGGGACAAAGAATAAAGCGCTGGTATGGGAACACTGCTGCCGGACAACTGTCAGGAAGAGGTTACAAGTACTAAGTGGAGTCTATGCAGTGGAGAGAGGATACGTGATGGTGCATAACGGCATGCTGCACAATGAGTCCAAGAGAAGAACAACTGAGAGTAGGTGAAATTGAATAGAGGAGTTGGAAGAAAAGAAGATCTGTTGAGAACAGAGCAGCAGACTGCAGGGAGATGACAGAGGCATGGCATTTGGTCACAAAAAAAAGAAATGAAAGAATTCAGGAAGAAAATATTTTAGCCACTGTTGGAGGACAAGCTCACAGACTGTTTACTTCCTCTGCCAGATCAAGGCTCTCATGCTTTACACAACATCTCTCTGGTGACATCTCCCATTTCAGTTCACTGAGCTCCTTCCTTCAGATGAAACCATTCATTTTTTGTGTACCTAAGTCTGCGCTGTGTTTTGTCAAAGTCATTTTCAGTGGACCAGAGATCTAATGTTTGGGGTTGGAGATCCAAATTGAAGCACCCTTGGTACTCTTGAGAAGTTTAACCTCAACTTCTTTAACAAAAAACATATTTACAAGAGGATACCACTGTTCGGTATTTCACATAGCAGCTCTGAAATGAGAACACCATATTTAAGCTATATGCAGGGTGCATTTGCAGAGATTTCATCACTACCGAACAGTTATTGATAGGCTCACAAAGTAAAATAAGGGCTTATTATTACGCATCTGCTTTTCCATTTAGCATTTGTCCATCTTGCACTGACACTTCAAGCTGGATTGCGGTGATTAGCCTAGTGTGGCAGAGAGATTGCTCACATTATCAGTCAGAGCCCAGGCTCCCAGTCCCGAGCTGAAGCTGTAGGTTAAATTCACACGAAATAATGCTGCTGTCGTAACAGCACTGTTGGTTTTCAGATGGATTTTTACCAATTTCTTTCTTTCTTAGACTGTTTTGGTGAATAAAATCTAAACCAGGAATGATATGAAGAGATAAGGAAGCAGCTGTAGCAGGGGAAAGGCAGAGGAGCTGACTTACTTCATATGTATGTGCTGTGCATATGCCATGACTCATAGGAGTCAGGACTCCAAAGTGAAAACAGAAGAGCAAAAGTACAAAACAGGGTAGGGTCTTTTTTTGGATTTGCAGTGACTTTCCTTATAAACTCTTCTTGATCTTGACTTCCTGCAGGAATGGGAGCGGTCAAAACATATTTAATTTAGTAATGATTCCAGCTAAAGTAATAGGCGGGCTGGCTGGCTTGTGTGAGAGATGACCAGTCAGTCGGGTTACCAGTTCAAATGTGGTCAGCCTTGTGCGGTAGCAGTTGTTCGAACCAGATGTTGCGGTGGTGGCCTGTGTGATTTTGGAGATCTTGGGCTAGTTTTCCTTGGCCACAGGTCCACATTACAAAACAGAAGGCCAGGTCTCATTTTAAGAATTTCCTTAGAAGTCTCTGCAGAGATTGGGAAGGCACAAATGAGAAAATGATATGAAGTGGGCATTTTGGCACTGCACGATTCACGTACAGCAGCATTCAGCATGTTTTAAACAGCTCCCTCATAGCTCTGTCATAGATTAGATGGGTCCTCCTGTATAGGAGCACCTGCTTCTGGTGAAGCCAAACATTCACATCCTACTATTCTCTTCCTGCTGTGAGACTCCCTTGGTGCTGTAAGAAGTCCCTATAAAGAAAGGATAGTAATCACAACATTTTAATTTATGCAGCCAGCAAAAAGGCACAATTTTGAGGGAAATACATAAAAAGACCATCCATTTGCTTCAGGGAAAGATGACTTTAGAGACCTATGGCAAAGTGAGGGTTTCTGGTATGTCAATAGCTGACCTCGATATGAAAATTAAGAGGCTTGCTTTTTTTTCCCTATCACCAAAGACTACTTTGTATCTAGCCTGAACTTCCTTCAAGCAGGGGCTATTCTTGGTCCTTCAGTGTGCAAAGGCAATACGCCCATTCAGATGAAAAGTACAGAAACAATCCCTAAATTCCACTGCATCCAGATATTCTAAGGACTTTTAATTTAGTAGTTTCCACGGAATTGAGAACTGATGACATTTTTTCCACCATGGTAAATGGAAGG
>NW_010580598.1:254473-274449 GCF_000705375.1 Tinamus guttatus
CATATTTATCGGAACAGCTCTTACTGGCTTGCTACAGTTTCCTCCCAGTGAAGATCCACAGCACTTTAGACGTGAATGTGAGTTACAGTAAAATTGCTAATTATTACATAAAGTGAACCCCAATGTTATGACACAGGGAGGTGTTGTGAGATGGATAAGAAACTTTAATTATTCTCTTGAACACAGATGCCTCAGCGGACAATCAGTGCAACTTCGGGTGCTCTCATAGTTAGTCCAAATAGGGTTGTCTCCATTATAACCCTAAGTGTCACAGGCCAGATGACAAGCTCTGACTGTTGTTTAAAGGAGCAAAACTGCACAATAAGTCACCCTGTTTGTCCTTCACAGCTCTGCAGCTGAATCTGCTGTATACCCGGATACATGACTAACTGACTCCATGCCTCAGTTTCCTTTTGTAACAGCACACTCTTTTAATACAACAGGGCCTTGGAAGTGTCAGCCATTTACCTCTGTAACATCTCTGAAAGCATCAGAAGAGCAATTGTAAAGCAGAAAAGGTGGGAACATCTCCTGCGCTGCTCCTCGGATGAGATGTGTTTGTGTGGGGCAGCAGGAAAGACCTCCAGGATCTCCACATGGCCTGGACAGCAGCAAATGCACAGGGATCCTATAAGAGCCCCCTGTCTCGGTATCATTAATGCCGGAAGGGTGGGTAGCTCTTGTCTTCTCTCCCACCGTTATCTCACATTGTTTACTCTGGACTTGCCTCAAATAGAGCAAATGGTTGTGAACCTTGATAAATCAAGGTTTATCATCTTGTTTATTTTCAAGGCAAGTATTTTCTAGCAGGCTTGTGTGTGTGTGGTTGTATGCACAGATGCTAAAGGGAAAGCAGCATAATGGAGCAGAGACCCACTTCTTATACTGACTTCTGAAGAGGAATTTCCTATTAGCACTCATGTCCTGCATTACTTGTGGGCCCAGGCCAGACAGCTGAGATTTGAAAATGAGGCTGGCTTACCCATCAAAAGAGATAGGCGAAGAGTTAAAGCACATTGTGAGTAGGCCATAGGGAGGACACAGAGGAACCACATGCCTAATATTGACACAGGGAGGAAAAAAAGCTTAGACGATAGTAAACACATTTTTGTCAGGGAAACCTTCCCCTTTCTCTCTACTTTCATCTTTCAAAGCTCTTAGGTCTGGTTTCACTAGAAAGCATAAATCCCAGAGCCCATACAGAAACCAAGAGGCACTTGAGTCCCCTTCCAGCCATAGAGGAAGAGGAATGTCGATGTCCAGAGGGCCCATCTCGGCCAGTGACAACCTGCTGTGGTTGCACCCTGTCCGTTGGCGGACCCAATACCGCAGCAGTGGAGTCAGCGTTCCTCGGTACCCGGTCAACTGCCCTCTAGCCAAAGGCAGCCAGCCGTTGGGAACCCACCTTTGTCGGGAGGGCTAAGCTGAGGTGAGGGACGGCATCGTCTCCGTGCCGGAAACCCGCTCCCGCCTCTGAGAGACCTTCCGCAACCGCGAGGCTCCCGACGGAGGCTGCGCCAGTGGGAACGTCCTGCCCTTGTGTCTCGTCCTCCCGGCGACAGCAGGAGTGCCCTGGCTGACATCAACCGCTGCAAGGGGATGCGGAGCTAGCAGCCATCTCAAATTAACCACATCCTAAATCATTTGGGGCTGGTTCTCTCTCACTCACACAATAGCTAGATTGATAGATGAAGATTTAATTAAAAATGATCAGCTACTGCAAAGACAGGCTTTTTTCTTTTTTTTTCTTTTTTTTTTTTTCCTTTTTTTCTTCTTTTTTTTTCCCCCGCCTTTTTTTTCCCCCGGGCACTTGGTTTACATGTTTACTGTGCTAAAAACAGTTACAAGCAATCTGGATAGCCCTCTGTTAGCTGTGATGAAAACATTCTCCAGCATATCTGATGGTGCCTGTCACTGAAGAGGACTGAGAAACACAGCAGCTAGATGGAAAGTCAGCCACACTCTCTAAAAATCAGTCACCAAAGACTTTACGCCACCTTTCATCTGGGCAGCAGTTCTGCACGTCGTCCTGGGCAGGGATTCTGGTTCGTACACCCTGCGACCTCTTTGCTAATTAGTTGGGCAGCCGCACATGCAGTTTTGCCTGCAGGCCTCGCTCTGTGCTGTGCTAGGACACATCGGGACCCATCCTGCCCCGCCGCCCTGCAGCTCTCAGCAGGCTGGTGGGAGAGGTGGATATGCTGGTTGCTAAGCTCACCATCAGCTCCTCATGCTTGCTGGGAGGTGCAGAGTGGCCCCCTCCTTGTAATGCCTGGCCCTCTATTTGTGGCCTGCGGGCACGCAAGAGCTTAGACACACAAAAACAAGTATATACCCAAAACCTCTGCAGAAATATTACCTCAGCATGAGACTGGATCAGGGCATGATAGCGCCTCAGTCTCTTAAGCCAGACATGTCTTCTGCCTCATAAATGACTCCTTATTATATCCCCGCTGGTAGGGCTGTCAAAAACAAAATCAAAAACGGAAAAAAAAAATCCTCAGCTGTCAATTTGTTTTTCAGTGGAAAGGTATCCATGCATTACCAACCAACTATTCTTAAAAGTCCTCATTTGCTTGAACACCGCTACTGATGATGTAAAAATTCTTCTTCCTTCCCTTCTCACACACAGTATGAATGTGTATGCACACACACACACACAGAGTTAAATTCTCAGTTATCCTTTTTTTTTTTTTTAAGGTGCTAGTGAGCTGTAGCAAGTCAGAACATTCCCAAAGCAAAGCCGCTTTATTAGCAATTTTGAAAGTGCCCCTGTCCATCATTATCAAATATCCTAAATACCCGTGTTCAGCAACATTCGGCTGGTACTTAGATTATGAGTCACTGGGTAATTTAGCCCTGCAAGGGAGATTGTAAGCCTTTCTCCCCCTGTCTTTTCCAGAGAGGAGATGCCAGTGGGGGACCTTCATTAACATTCACTGTAATGTACATCTGTTTGCCCCTTCAGCCACTACATGAAAATTCACGGGGAGAGGGGGAAGGGCAGAGGGAGCGCTTCAAAATGTTTGTGAATCCCAACGAGGCACCTCGAGCTGTTTCTTTCAGTCTGACAGGGACGGCAAACATTTACCATCTCCGCAACCCACTCTTTGTGGCTTTATAATCACTGAAGCATTTGAAATAAAATGGTGCTACTTCTTGCTGAGGAATAATAACAAACAGCTCAGGTTGATAATGCTCCTCAATATCCCAGCGTTTGGGCTGGATCTTGGATGTGGACGCAAGTGACCCACTTAAGATTTTTGTTGTTGCTGTTCAGAAAACCTCACATTCTACCTTCCATCCCATTGAGACTCAGCTACGACAGAGTCATACTTCATATTCATCTATAGGAACATCTGGCCCATGTCTAACATTTAATTTCCACACCATTAGAGTCAAACAATACGTGTACATCAGTAGATAATGTAATGCATTATCACGCAAGGCAGAGAGCAGCAATTTATTAGCCTAATTTAAAATAGCCTTCAGCAAAAAATAGTGCATCTTAATTCATGGATCTGAAAGGAATGACATATTTTCCTGTAAAATGCAAAGGTATGAACAGAGACGTGCTTTTCCACGGTGGTGCATATATTATCTTTTTTTCCTGTTAAATCTTTTGAAAGATGAAACATCAGTTCTCTGTTAAAAAAAGCGGGGGGAGGGGGAAGGAAAAAGTTCAAAACCGAGATACATCTGTAATAATACAAAAGGAGAGACCATACCAAGGGGACGAAAGAAGAAAGGCTGCCCTGGAACACAAGCAATAGTGACCTTTCCTTTACAGTGAAGTTGTGATCTGAATGTGAAGATCACTCAGACTTTCCATGCCTGCACTTGAACAAATTCAGTCTCCTCAAGTGCACATCAAGCATTTCCTCCTCTTCTTTTATCTATTTTTTTAAATTCCATTTAAGGATTTGTCCTAGATGGGACAAAAACTATCTAAACAAATTAAAAGCTTTCGCCCCCCTAACAAAATGAGTCACTTTTCACGAGCAAATGCTCAGCCTTTGGTTAAAGACTGTAACTTCCTTCTAGGGGGAAATTAACTTCCCAAATGGCTTAGGTGTCACCCAAAGTTCACATCAATTCTCTAAAGCAGGTTGAAATTAAGCCACATTTGATTAATAAACAGATCTGAGGCCCTAGCCACAGTGTTCAGCCCTGTATCTGCTGTACCCAAAGTTAACAGCTGTCTGAATCTGAGAGTTTTATTCGGTGTCATTTCTGCCTCTTTTTTTTTTAACATCAAAATGTCATTGAACAAAATACATTGGCAGGCCTTGGAGCAAGATCTGGAATGCAGGACTTCCTCTTTCCCCACTCAGCACACACTGCCTAGCCCAATAAATCCTGACTTGTTTTTCCCATAGTGGAACAACTGCTTGAGGAGAACTGGAGTGCTGCCCTGCTGAGCCTGGGACATAGTCTCTGCTGAGAAGGTGGGAGAGTGCTTGCTCCCTCAGCAGCACTTTAGGAAAAAGCAATATTATATGGCCAGCTGAAGCCTGCTGGCATATATTAGATGGTTTCAGAACTTCTTGGGGATTTGGGTGAACTGCCAGTCCTGCATCTGATCTGTTCGAGCCTTGCCAAAACTGAAACCATATGACGTTTGAAGGAGAACTTTCAGATGACAGGAAATCTTTAAGGCAAAGAAGACCATGCTTATCTCAAAAATCTGTGTCAGCACCATGTTGTCTATGTCTAGCAGCATCTGAATGATGATTTCTAAAATCTCAGTTGTGGGCTTTACCCTGAAGAACACGATTTCTAAAATCCCAAACAAAAGAGGCAAAAGAGTTAGTTATGCTTTCAACATCAAAGCTCGTGTGTTTCTGTATCATTACAATGAAGTGCTCCACTCCATGGGCTTGCAAAGGATAGCATAGCAACTATGGATCCTGGGGAACTATACACAAGGAAAGGTGACCCAACACTGAAGGATACAGAGAGATGAAAGTGAGCAGACTCAGCTGATGTGGGTTGTTCTGGTTAGCCAGTGGCAGGACCTCCTGGAGCAGCACCTAAATATCACAACTGGGCTGGGGCCAAGGGGCTGGGCTGGGAGGCAGAGGACAATGAAGGTGTCACTTGGTCTCTTTTGGCTGCCATCAGTTTTATGAATAAGTGCCTATATGGAATTCACTCAGGTCGAGTGTAATCTGTCTGTGACTCCAGGAGAGGGTCGCTAAAGACACTGAAACTGGAGATACAGCCAAATACAGGGCATCTCATAGCAAATCTATGACAGGGCAGGCCTGTCAGCAGTGGGCAAAGGGAAGTTTGAAGTAGGAGTTCAAAAATTGATGAGTTTGATCGAATTAAATGAATTTCACTTCAGCAGGGGAAACAGTCTCCCTGCTCAGTGGGAAGCTGGTACTCTTGCACTTATAAAAATACTGCTTACTCAAAAACATGAACAACATCAAGAACAGGCAGAGCAAAAGATCAAGGTGGGTGATCCACCTCAGCAGTGATCCACCTCAGACCATCACTCTTCTGAAAATAAAGCGGCGTGTATGAGCAGAAAGCCTGGGAGGTCGAGAAGGAGCTGCACTTTACACAGGTCTAGACAGAAGGAGAAACAGTAAATCTCATACCCACCAAAAGTCCTCTCGTCCAGTTTGGCTGATATACTCGAAAGCTTTATTTGGGCAGTTTATTAATTGGCTGCAATCCCGTACCATTGTTTGGGGAGCAGTGGTGGTGCTGGTAGTGGGGGGTTGGTCTCAGTTTGTGTGTGGAAACAGTGAAACAGTGGCAACCGGAAATTTTGGATACCATTCTCAGCTACAAAAGAAGGGTAGAGTCTTCTGTCTAACTGACTCCATGGTTTATAAAGTGTCCTAGAAATTAAGCAGGTATATCTTACTTGACCTTCTGTCAACCATTCCTTTATTAGAGGCAACTGGACATATTTTCCTGGCACAGTTTACTACCCTTGTAAGGATGCAGCTTATGCTTAGATACCTGCATCTCTCTACGAAGGGAATAAGACAAAGAAAAGGTGCTTGCATTAATGCTGCCTCAGGGCACCAGCAAGTTATGGGTTGGTGGGTTTTACAAGACTACTTACTATGCTATTCAATTAAAAAAAAAGAGCAGTTACCATAGCAACACCCACATCTAATGGCTCTTATGCTACCTCTGAGATACAAAGCACCTTCTTACAGAGATACATTGACCAATACAGCATGTCGTGGGAAGTTTTATGCTTCTAGCAATGGTTTAAGAGGGAGAATATGCGTTCCAATAACCAGACATATTTATATCCCCAGGTTATAATATTAATTTATAACAAATTATTTTGGTTCCTTGATATCTCTTTTCTTCTCATTACCATTTCCTTTCTAATAGCACCTTCACTTTTTCTTTTTTTTTTTTTTCCCTGGATGATGTTTGATTAAGTACAGAATGAGATTTACATATGGAAGCTTGTGGGTAGGTCCCGCAGATAGGTGGGTCATATCTGTCTGTCAATCTAGTATCTAGGAAATGCTACTTTATCACAGTTGAGCAGTCACGGCCAAGTGGAAGCCAGGGGCTAGTAGGTGTTTGTGGAATATAGTCTGACATTATCAGTAGAAATGGCTGGCTTTGCAATCCTGAAAAGCAAGGCAACATCTTTTATTTGCCTTGCCCAGGAGAGGAAAGTGGGAAGGGGAAGGGAAAGCAACTCCTCAAGGAGGGGAGAAGAGGATGTGGAAGTGCCTTTCTTCTTGTCCTTTCTTACAGGCATGGATGAGTGCAAGACAAGTTACTGAAGATGGAATGGGCCAAGCTAACAACTCCACAGCCATGTGCGAGCTGGAAGGCGCTTCAGGAGAGGGGGTTGGAGGACGAGGGAAGGTAAAGCTCGACCTCAGCACCTCGCTCGCACCCTGGCCCTCTCTACAGGCATTGCATTTCATAGCGACAAGTCTCAGAGGCACATGCATACTTTTTGTGCACAAGCAAGATGTACTGTGTTCTCTGGCTCCAGCTGCTCCCCTCCCCATCTCCCACATTCTTCGCCCAAGCTTCCAAAGCCTGGGGTCAAAATTTTCCTTCCAGAAAGAGGAAAGCAAGCTAGCCCTCAATAACCTCTGCTTTGCAGTCTTCTAATTATGTAGCCAGCCCAGTAAGAGAGGAATAGCGTATTTGGCCTTCTGTCACCAAATTTCCTTTTAGCTCCAAAAATCCTTCCAGGAAAAAGACCAAAAAACAAGAAAAAACCCTAATAATTTAAGGAAAAAGATTAATCACAGTAATTACTACTTAGATATAGATATCTACATAAACACAGGACACCACTATTTTATTACTGCAGCATCACTGAAAAATCTTTCACATTCACAATGCAAGGCTGACTTGTTCCATGTTATTTTTCCATGAACATAGGGCTCCATGTATTATTTGCAATGCTCCTAATTTTTAATTACCCCAAATTGAAAGAACGGGATGATATATGGTGAGTGAAACCAAGCATATGTTAAAAATGTCTAAACAGTTTTACCTGGCAAAATGAACAGAAACATAAATTGCTTGTATTGCATATTTAAAAATTCAATAGCAAGCTAAAATTATCATTTGCATTAATGTATTCTGAAATATGAATTATTAAGTGATTCACATTGGCGCAACAAAAGCCAGTTTGGAGAACCTAGTTTTAGCCTGAAGCATTCCTCAGCAGCCTTATCTTCCCTGGCCCCTCTAAATAGTGCTAAATATATAGAGGAGATTCTTCTAATTGGAAAAATGTATACACAACACCTGTATAAAAAAAGAAAACTCTCCACATTTCTGAGCTGCTTTAAAGAAAGCTTCTCGAACAAAAGAAATTCAAATTTTCCGTGCTATTCAAGCCTCCCCTGTCTCTTTTTCTCTCTTTCTATTTTAACCAACCCTCTTTGTACTTTGCACTCCTGTAATTTTTTCTCTTTGCTTTAATCCCAGCCATCGTTTGGTTTCTTTTATTTTTCCTCTTTTTTCTTTTTTTTCTTTCCCCTACTGTTTTTCTTCTTTCACCAGAGGAGGTCACATGAGGGTGAAAAAACAGCAGTAGTTTGGGTATGCAGTAACTCGATGACATGGTTTTGGCATTGTCATTACTTGTTTGTTTTTAAACCTTAAATTTAGGAAGGGAAGTGGCTTTCTGCTATTGTGCCATTTCTTTCTTTGTTTGATTTGTGGGGGTTTTATGTTTGATGAGGCGTAACAGGCGTATCAGGTTTTTGGTCTGGAGTTCTTTTTTTTGGTTTTGTTTTGTTTTTCTTTTCCTTTCTTCGCTTCACGGAATCAGAAGGGAATGAGGGGCGGGGGCGATGAGGCGGGGAGGGGGAGGCAAATGACTGGGAGCGAGAAACATTATTCAGTGCTGCATCCAGCAAAATGTTAATTCACGGGGTGATGCTTCCTCCTCTGTATCTTGTAAGAAAGGAAAACCTATCAGCAAAGTCTTCTGGGATTGGGGCTTGGAAATTGCATCTCATGATCCCTTTGTGGGAGATTTTTTCCCTGCCTTTGTTTTAGGCTAAGGCAAATTCAGCACTGATTTACACACGTGGCAGCCATGCGAGGAGCAGTAGTAAGGTGGCAGGGGATGTAAGTCAGGGCAAAAGTTGGACCTGGGCAGCAAGGTGTAGCCACGGCGACTGCAAGGTGCTTCTTGAGCCTCTTTCTGGCAGTAACTGAACTCGCATCCCTCTGGTCTGAGGCAGAGATGCGGCATCTCTTTTCAGGTATTTCCTCTTTCCTGAGGCAAGGTAAGACTGGAATCTCAGGACACATGATGGGCAGGGTACGTGTCATGGAAAATGGGCCCAAGTGCCATCCTGAATTGGCATTTTTCTTGCCCTCTGTGACAGTGGGTACTAGGTCACAGAGCAGGCTAACTGCTCCAAAGTGAAGGATCATGGAGTGCTAGGAAGGTGCAGCTCTATGTGGCAAACGCATGAGATGTGGACCAGGCTGTAAGGGGTGGATCACTATACGTAGCTCACTCCACACTGATAAAAAGACATCCAAAATGGGACGTTCTGATCCTGATGGAAAATGAGAAGGAGAACAAATGCTAGTTAGAGACAGATGAGGACAGCCAAAGATGGAAGGCAGCCCAAAATGACTTTTCAACTCCTGTTCTTCATTTGATGTGCTCAAGGTCAAGCAATGAGTCAGGGGAAGCGCCAAAGTTAGCAGCCTGTGTTCCCAGCTCTCTGCTTTCACTGTGCAGGCTTGATTTCCCAGAACACTGCCTTAGCTCCAGTCAGCTTCAGATAGAGGACAGTTGCAAAATATCTTTGACGAATCAGGGCTGAGATGCTGCTGCTTCTCAAAACAGCTTATCAGTCATAAATGCCAGATCTGTGATGTGTGCTGAACAGCCCAAGTTTGCAGACTTCCTCCTGTGCTCAGACAAAAAGCTCAGCTTTCTTTCTGAAATTGAGTTTCTTTCTGTGCCATGTGATTACAGATATATCCTGACTTGCTATTTCCATTTCTTTTAAATTTTAGAAAAAGGAAAAAAAATGCTTGGAAAAAATCTCTATGGCATTATTTCTACAAAAATTCATTTCATATGCGAAATGTTACACTGCTCTGGGAAAAGTGACACTGAAGGACTTATGTGTAATTATGTCTATGTATTATGCATATACAAACAGACACACAGAGCCTGGTGAGCTATAGTAATAAAGTCACAAAAAGAAAATGGATGTGACATTTACCCAGCACAACAAACACAGGTCAATAAACAAGTTGCCATGGGATCATTAGGAACATAGTTACACAGGAATGACCTTACTTGGCCAGTACTCTTGCTAGACAGTATCTTGTCATCACACAAGCATCCTCAGTAACTCTGGTTCTGAGGAATATATTAATCCTAGTCCTCACTGATTAGAAATTGGTTGAAACTTCGCAGTTGTACAGATTTTTTTTTTCACTTTTCCCTTGTTTTGTTAACTGGGTAAACACTATGCCTTTAACAAAAAATTCTGCTACACTTGCCAACGGACATCTGCTTGAGTAGTACATATCTTATCTGTATGTATGCATGGAAATTATTTCTCTTTCATTAGCTTTCATTAGGACAGGGTGGAAAGAGCTCCTTTTGGCCATCTCATTGGCAGGTCCCAGGACCCTTCCTTCTGCACCTATCTGCTGAGTCTCATGATGCAAGAACTGGGGCCGGGGTTGGTGCTCAGCCCCCTTCTCAGACGTATTGCTCCCACCTGCCGAGCTCAGCCAGGCAGTGGTGAGTCAGGGAACACGTTTGCCCATTCCTCCACATTGTTTCATGTTCAGTTAAAAACAAACCTGTCAGTAATTAATAAAACATGAGTTTTTTGAGCAACTAGATTTACTGAGCTGCTATTTTAGCGAATCATAATGGTGTCACTGCCAAAATCATCACTTCTTTTCCTCTTTGCCCCCACTGCAGAAACAGTGGTGCACTGTAAAATTGAAAATCTCTGTATGCTGGAAGAAAGTGAGGTTCAAAGACAACTGTAGTTTTCAGTTTGTTACACTACCAATGCAAAATGTGCCATAAACAAATTAACATCACTGTCTTAAAAAATTCTCTCTTTGAATTTTCTTGCTCTCTATGTAATAATAAGCAAGCTGGTCCTAATCAAACAAAACAAGCACCTTCTGAAGATTTTTATGGAGACATTTTCCTTCTCTTCCTTCTGAACAGAGGGAAATGTAGGCTGGCACAGTTGTAGTAGTTCTTTCAATGTGTTTTGCAGACCAAGAGCAAAACCAAGTCAAAAGCTCCAGGGGCCCAGTCCAGTACATTAACTGCTGGACTGCAAAGTTGTCACTTCCAGTGGATGACTCTGGTGTCAGGATGGGTTCCGAATAACAGAAATACAGAGCCTGATTATGCACTAGGCTTATTTAGTCTTTTAGGATGTGCAGAACCCTTTTGTTTCACAAACCTTGATAGAAATTGAGATAGGAATTGTCATCCCTTCACCAGGGATGCTTAGTTTTAGGCAAAAAATCAACTCTATACAATATAGAACCTTATTGTCTCACAAACCATGATAGAAATTGAGAGCTCTCATCCCTTCACCAGGATTGTTTTAGTTTTAGGCAAAAAATGAACTCTATACAATATAGAACCTTATTGTCGAGATATTTCTATCAGGAAGAATCAGGAAGAAGTCAAGTACTGCACAGAATGAGATTCCCTAGGAACTTTGTTACAGGAACAGGATTGTATGAGGTCAAACATTAAATAGGCTGGAAAAGGCTGTACAAAAGACCTAGATCAAGGCCTGTTAGAGTCATCAAAAATTTTCTGCCTGAGTTCCGTGGACACCTGATCAGGCTGTGAAAGAACATTATGATTTACTGCTTTAATATTCAAACTTTAGGATGACAAAGTTAGACTACTTACTCCGTTCCAAGGAAGCCTATACAAAAGACCTAGATTAAGACCTGTAAGAGTCATCAGGAAGTTTCTGTCTGACTTCCGTGGACACCTGAGCAGGCTAAGAAAGAGCATTATATGATTTAATGCTTTAATATTCAAACTTCAAACTTTAGGATGACAAAGTTAGACTATTTGCTCTGTTCCAAGGCACTTGGATTTGATAGCACTAAGTACCCACTATTTTTCATTTAACAGTCTAATAGGAGATACCTTATTTTAGAAACTACATACTAAACCTCTAAGGACCTGTTTTCATGCTGGGATGCTAATGTTAAATACACTGATGTAATGGATTAGTGTATCTTTGTTGATTCATGGTGGTACTTTCTAAAGTGCTTAAACAGCTGAAGACTATAAACCAATTAAAATGAATTTAAGTCTCTTTGGAAAAAGAAAGGAAGGAATTTTCAAAGGTGTCCAATTTGGATACCTTTTCCCATTAGAAATGAGTGAGAACTGAGTGTCAACTTTCTGAAATTATTTTTGAAAAATCTCCTATTTAATTCTCCCTACAGGCTGTGTTTTAATCTTTTTCCATCCCAGTACGTTTATGTGAGCACTGTCAGTCCATCTTGCTTTCCTAACACTGCTACTTTCAACAAACATAGAATACTGCAATACTTGCATAACCAAAATAGCTCCTCTGTTGATATATATGCTGCAGCATCACATTTCTCAACATGTGAGAGGACTTGCGTCCAGGGATCTGATGGAATTTCCTGGAATGCTGTAGTTTCTATCCAACATGTGAGTTCTCTCTCTCCCCTCTTGGTGGATGTTCCCTACTGTTAATACCTGAAAAAAAAAAAATGCCACGAGTAGTGAGTACATACGTGAACATGAAATTGCTATTTTATCCCTAACTGTGACCCATCTAGGCTGAGAACCTTGATGAGGACTTAGCATCCTTTTGTGCTCTTTTGTGGGAGCTGTAGACAGTCAGATATTTGATGTACTGTCAATATGAGCACTAGCTTTTAAGGTTACTCTGACCTCACCCCAGAGAAATTTGCACAGTTATTTCATACTAAGTAGAAGACCTTCATATGTTGAGGAGCATCTTTGTACCATTTTCAATAATGCACATAGGATTACTAGAATTCCTTCTAGCATTCCTTTAGAACTGGGTCTCTCACATCTCAAATAATTGAATTCATCAAAATGCCCCCACTTACTAGCCCTCAAGTGCAAAGTAGGTATGCTCTTGGAGCACACCAAAGCAGAGGAACCCAGAGCTTGAGAGATCCACCAGACCTTTCATATGAGGTAGATGTTTGAGCAGCCCAGTGTAACATGGCTAAAATAGTTTTGCAGATCAGTACAAGCAGAGAGGTAGCTAGTAGAAGGCTCTTGGTTAAGCAGGTAGTTAAGGGTCATAAAGGGAAGGTCTGTGGTGGTGAAACACTGAAGTCAGTGGACAGAGATGCTGTTCAGGCTGCTGCTGATCCACAGTGAGATATTGATTCTTCTAGCTCAGTCTCAGGCATTTGTCATGACTGATGGCCACCACCTCCAACCCATCTTCAGACATGTGTACTCCAATTCAGTTCAGGCAAAACATGCTTTTTTCTTTTTCTTAATCTTACATTGTTTTGGCCAGATGGGAAGTGACAATGTTGCTGGCAGATCTGGGAGATCCTGGAAGGGGAGAGCAAAGGAGATAAGTGACAACAACTGAGAGCAGGCAGGATTTGGTAGACTCTCACTGCGTATCAGCTGCAGCCTAAACTGCTATTTTACATCTGATTACAACCTTTGTCTTCTAAAGAGCTCTGAGTGAGCCCCTTGGTGGATGATAGCAGTTTGAAGAAATTACCTGCTATCTGCATGTCCTTAGGTGTACAGGAAAAATACTCCTTGCTGCTCCTCCCTCAGACACTCTGGAGACATGAAACAGACGATTCCAGGCTGGATCCATTCCACTCCAATTATCCACTGTTTTTTGTAACATATATTTTATTTGAATAAATCAGAAGGTTCCATTTAGCACATTGCGTTTATCTTGGCATATACTTCACACATGCAGAAATTCTGTATTAAAGCTTTCATATAGCCATTAGCAGAAGAATCAGCCAAATGTATCCCTGGTGTAACTCTACTGACTTCAGTTAAGTTTCACCAAGGGTATCCCTGTTCTGTTGATTTGTCCCTTTTGTTCTCATTCCAAAAGACAAAAAAGAAGAAAATGCATGTTTGTATTTAGTTAATACAATGTATTCCCTATATGATACATATTTAATACCCTGTACTTTCCTTCATTGACTGCTATATTGCATGCTGGTTTAGCTGAATTATTTTCACATTTATATGTCATTCCGGTTTTAAAACAGATATCATAACAACACAGATGTTTAAGGAAGAAGCAAGAGGAAGTCAGGAAACATAAAACTTAAAACTGCCATTTGCCCCATGCATATAAGCAGGCCACCTTGAAGTGAGTCTGTTGACAACAGCAAGCATCAGAACAGCAGGAGTCACTTGGGTGATAAATTATGAGTGCCAGTATCCAGACATTAATTCTTGGCCCTGTTAAAGTATAAGGGTTAAAGTAGCTGTATCAAAGAGGTGAGAAGAAGCAGATCTATTTTGCATTAGATCCCAAGTACTAGGTAGATGGGCAGGATCTTAACAGTTCAGTGCACTGCACTGCATGAACACTTCTATCTGGGCAATTCATGGTTCCTATTTGCTGGACAAGGTGTCAAGGGATGCACGTCTCTGTGGAGTTTAATACCAGATAATCAAAACACTGCCTGCTACAAGATTCACTTCAGGAAGAATTAAAGCAGACTGGCATCAGTCAAGAAGGTGAGGCCTGAGTATATCCCCTACGAATTAGTTCTTGGCTCTCTACCATCAAACACCTCTATCAATGACATGGATGGAAACATAACTGTTTTACAGACTAAGTCTACTTTGAAAAAAAGAGTCTGGAAGTGATAGAGATCACAAATTAGTGAGGTAAGAGCAGTCTAGAGCACTTGCTAAATTAGGCACAAGAGCCTGCTGGTATAGGCCTGTATCTACCTACAAAGAATTCTTCACACTAATCGGGTGTAAAGTCTGCCCCAACAATCAGTGTCTAAAGATGCCATAGGTGAGGTGGCTTGCTGGATGTGAATTCCCAGGGTGATGTGCTAGACATTTTAATGATCAGATATTGTCACAGGAAAAATTGTAGTACTCATACTTCTAATATGTATTTGGCAATGATGTGATCTCCATAGTACCATACCTATTCCTAAATGTTAAAGAACTGGACAGTTTGCAGAAAAGAGTTGATCATGTGAATGATGGGCTTGGGACACATGACTAAGACACAGGTCTAAAGGTGAAAGGGTCAAGCAGATCAGTGGGGTTAGCTTGTCAAGGAGAAGGCTAGAGACTGACTCAGTCACCATCAAGGCAAGAAGCAGAACCTCATAAAGAGTGAGTTTTTCAGTTTACTAGGCATCTAACACGATTCTGTGGCTGGAAGTTGAAACCAGTCAAATTCAGGGTTAAGCTGACATGCAATTTTTTTACATTCTTGATAATTAACTAGTGGAATTATTTCCCAAAGGCTGCAATAGAGTATACATCACTGGAAATCTTTTCAATCAAGACAGGATGGTTTTCAAGCAGATACGCTCTAATTCAAAGCAAAATTAATTCAGGGCAGTCCTGCAGTCTGCACAATTCAGGAAGTTGTGATAAATGTAACCCTCAAAGCTTTGGTACCTTTTACTGCTTTAGAGGCCCAAAAGCCAGATTGTATGTATATAACAGTCTTATTTATTGCTAATACCTAGCAGTGTGTCAGGACAAACATCATTAGGCTGAGCATTAATATGCTTAGTATCCATGCAGCAGTCACCTAGCGAGTCTCTTTTGGCCATGATGTTGACAGTTAAGAAGACATGAACCAACCTCTGTTTCTATTTAGAAAAGATTGATTCTCAGTCCTGTAGATACAATATATTCCTCCTCTCTGCTTCTGGGTTTTCAGAACTTGTGAAGTCAGTGACGGTTTTCTGCTTTTTTTTTTTTTCCCATTGAATCACTGATGATTTTACCTCTCTGCTTCAGACATCTAATAATTGGCATTGAACTGAGAAGCTCACCTCTGTGTTCCCTCTTTGTTTCTGCATTCTTGCCTTGCAAGGTTAAGTAAGTAGCTTATAAAATCTCTCACTTCCAAATTAAGGTGGGAGCTACAACTCTTCTCCAGTAGAAGTGGGCTCTGGGTCACAAAAATGGTTCCAGTGGTAGTTTCTGATATTACAGTCTACAAATATACAAAGATCCTGACTGATCCTAGGAACATAAACCATGAATATAGAAAGTTGAAAATAATAATAATAATAAAAAAAACATGTTGTACACAAACACTGAGGGATGTCTATGAAGCATGTGCTTTAAACCTTATACAGACAAATGGACGTGTTAGATAAATAGATAGTACTAGGCACTGCTGTGCTCTTATGTTTCACATTTCATATCTCTCTTGATAGCTTTAACTATTCGGTTAACCCAAAGGCAGAGCTATGCTGGGGATAATGCATGAACCAAAGTTCGAATAACTACACCAATCCCCCAAGGCGTTAGAGCTGCTTAAAAACCACAGCAGAAAGACTGCATTTCCCCCCATTCTCTGTATTTCAAAACTTAAGTGCAAAACAAAATCCAGTAACACCAGTCTGGGTCTTTGAAGGGATATATATATAATTCCAGGACAAAATGTTGTCAGAATGATAAACATTCTGAAAACCTCCTGTAGAAATACAAGTATTTTATGTAGAATGTAAAACAAAGGTTTTTCTAGCTCTAACAACAATTTGTACCATTATCAACCCTTAGCGTCCTGTGTAAGCCTCTGCTAGGACACCACCGTCCTGATAGCTCCATCAACCTGCTCTTGCATCCCACTCAACACTGCTGTTGCTAGCAATGGAAAAACCTTCCTTCAGCTTCAGTGCATGCAAGTCAGCCCAAATTGTTTTTAGTGGGTAGGCAAGTAATGTTTGTTCTGGCTGCAATATCTCTTTTAAAAGTTATATATTACAGTGCCTGGAAACTCCACTAATGTGGCTGTGTGTGAAACTATGACAGATGGATTACAGAGATAGATAATACCAGACATTTTAAAGTACTTGTAATCTGACCAAAAATATTTAATTTTTATGACCATAGATAACTTAAAAGTGTAAAATGACACAAAGATCCCCCCATTCACTAGCAGAGATGCAAAAGAATTTGCAAGTACAATGAAGTCAATATACATGCATCTACATCACCTTGAGATAAAATTTATGGAATGTTTATAAAAGAATCATACTTAGGCTTGAATGCCAGTCACCCATGTACTGTCAGTATGTAGAGCTGAGAAGTGATTACTTTCTACACAAAGCTCAAGGGAGATGAGATCGAGCAAATTCATTTCTTTTACATTTCCTTACCTTCGACTACTCTTCTGGAAGTGCTGCAGCTTTGGAGGCTGTGAAGCTGCAACCTGCCATCCCTGCAGGACTGGCAGTGCTCTTGAGATAGGTTGGTTTCATGGTACACACTGAGGGCTCTTCAGTCTCTGAAATCTCCCCTGGCAAACCTTGTTTAGAGGGATGTGATAGGCTTTGGATCTGTCTCAAAAGGGAGAACTTTTGTCAAGAGTCAAAACTGCCTAACATGAATGCTCCTTTACGTATTTATTTTTATGACACAAAAACCTCTACTTCCTTCAGTTTGTGCATAAGAAAATCAGTTTGTCTCTTCCAAATCCCTTCTCGTATGTCTACTTACCCAAACAGCATCAGAACCAGCATGTTTTCGAGAGTTTTATTTTTTTGGTTCCTTTTTCAAACAATCAAAAAAGAGTCAGAATTAATGGTTCTCCAAGCACTTTGCTGCTTCTCCTTACAGCAGAAACAATGCAGGACAAAACTGTGCAAACAATTTGTTGTTTTTGCTCGAAATTAAAAGACTTCCTTTCCAAGAAGGCCTCTTTTATTCTGGATTTTGAGGTAATGTTTGGGTTGTTTCTTATTTGAAAGTTATCATCCATTCTCAGTCATGGCAGACACTCAGCACAGTATTACTTAGGTGTCTGCCTGGGGTGTATATGTGTGTATGCATGTGTCCTATTTTTGAGCTATTTTGACTTACGCTTCATATTCTAGTGCTTTCTGATAAGTAGAGTTTATGTCAGAATAATTGGCCTGAGGATTTTTCTTTCCAGTCCACTACATTTCTGAGGTACAGCTACATGGAGATAATGGAAATGCCTCTGGAGTATCTGTCTGACAAGGGAAATAGCAAGAGTAAGGAGTGAACACAAAACAGGGACCTTGTCAAAGAGTGTGCAAGTGAATCAGTCCAATCAGTCACTGTGGGTGACGTATCTGAACAAATTGAAGCTGACACAATGGTCAATTTGACTAGGGAAAGTATAATTTTGGATTAGGGTGAACACCTTTAATCTGTCAATTGTGGCAGTCTTAAACCTGTAATTGAAAGAGCACAGCACTGCTTTACTCCAGATGTCAGTCAAACCCGTTCTCCCTCTTCTAATCACTGATCAGTTTGCAGCCTCTTCCACATTACTTATCACACTCCTATTTATTTTCCCTTCTAGACAAAATTCTTTGCTCTACTTTAAGAAAACCTCAATTTAATAATTAGAGCCCTTCAGAATAACACTGATACACCTGATTTTCAAGCAGATGGTATTCAGGACACAGGAAATAAAACAGAGTATCACCATGTGTTTAATTTTAGCTCTCACTCCCTAAATTGCTGTTTAAGCCATAAAACACTATCTTATTTTTAGTCTGCTTATATGCCTGAAAAGTGCCAGCCCAGTCTTTCTAGAAGCACAGTCTTCTCTCTCTAACATCACTCAGAATGGGGCAATTTCTTCCCTAGGAGCACTACTCCCTGGAGGTGGTTGAGTTTCCAGGCCATCCTGATCAACTCTAAGACAGGTAGTGAATAATTTCAATAAGATCTTACCCACCAATCTCTTTGCGAAGTTACACACCAAGAACATGGCTTTACGAGATGCAAATATCCCTTAATAGCTTCAAGAGAAGAATTACTAAATCTCTGTCCACTCGCAAGGGGGATAGTCCATATGCTGCTCAAAGACTTTTACCCCAACAATGCCTCTTCCAATGTTTAGATTAAAGCAACATGGAATGGACAGTGCACAAGCAGATAACAGAACGACATGCGGTGTGAGAAGGCCCTCCAGTTTGGTTCAGCATCTCAGGCAAACTCAAGAAGGGCATTTCCTTATCTTTGCTCGTGCTGCAGGTGAGCCATGCCCCACACTAAGATGCTTTTCTGAATTCTGAACCTGATATTCTCCACAGCATTTTTAGTAATAGTCTCTTTAACTCCTCAGTCATTCACAGATACAGTCATTTTAGATGTTTGAGGGGCTTCTGTAGCAACTCCAGAGGGAAAAGGAGAGGGAAACCTCTTGTAACTCTTAACAGTAATCCTGTCTTTGGGAGGCAGTCCACAGAGAAACACTGAAGACAGAAGTGGATTCCCATTCTCCAATAAGATAAAATGCAGCAAAGTGTTAAAGGGCCTAAGTAAACTCATTCCATCAGCATATGAGGTTGAAATAAACAGGCAAGGAAGCATCCCATTCTCCAGAGTTTCTCAAGAGTAAATCATCCAAGCTATTAGATCTCTGTTAGTATCTGTCCCCTACTCTGTCATTTTTCTCTGCTGTCAACTCCTTGTAGGGTTGTCTGTTCCATCCCTCTTGTGTTATTATGATTACCATGCCCTCCTCTCAGCAGCTCCTATCAGTTATAATGAGTGAGAAAAAAAAAAGAAAAAAAAATTAATGTTAAAAATGGTTCTCAAATTACCAGTAATCAAAGGAACAACAACAAAGTTGTTAAAAGGGGAATAAAAGGAAAACCAAAAAGAGAATGAGAGAATTTTGCAATCTGTAGATGATTTCTGCTCTTGGGATTGCATTTGTTACTAAGATTTATAGGTCAGTCCAGAGCTTAAATAGCAGATGTTTTCTCATTATTTATCTTCCTGGCTAAGGCACAAGATTCCTTTTTAAGGAGATGTGCGTAACACATGCAATGAAAATAGATCAGTCCTAGGATCAACCCTTCTAACCAGTGAGCTGAAACACCCGTCAAAGAAGTTTCATTTCACCCTTCTACAACAAGAAGATGTATGCTTACTAGGGACTTACTAGAGAATGATCTTAAAAATTTCTTATAACAAAACTGATTTTTATGTCTTGTCCAGTTGCCCTCCCATTACAGTTACAAGCATTTGAACAATTTCATGTACAAACAGTCAACTTCCTGGCAGGCTTCAGCTCCCCTCTGAGCACTATGCTTTTGAGCATTAATCAAGATTTGGCACAGCAAGTACTGTTCTGAATAACTCCATTGCTATATATGTTCTTTATAAAGCACAACCTGTTAGTACTGGTCTTCCTGTCCCAATATTTAATAATTCCATATTATTAAATATTAAGCAAAGTATTTCACATAGAGTGAAGAGCAGTTTCTTAAAAAAGAAAAAA
>NW_010580600.1:7087-33830 GCF_000705375.1 Tinamus guttatus
CGCGTGCCCCTGCCGTTCCCGTGCGGCTCGGGCTGCGCGCAGCACCCCGTCAGTAACTGCTGGCAAAGGGCTGAGGGAGGGCCCTCTCTTTAGCTATCAAATGCATTTTCCCCCTGGCTCTCCCACATGCCTTGCGGAGGGTACAAGCGTAGTGTTTGTCAAAGAGTTTTTCTGTCCTCAGGCAGCGACTTAGTTGGCGCAGCGGCCTTTCAGCCTCTCAGTAGAAGGAGCTTCCTGGGCAGGGAGCGGGGTCCTTCCTTTTTTATACATAGTCTGCATCGTGTTTGGGCAAAACTCACGCTCCTGCATTTTCTGCAAGCTTGAAAATGAGGGTCCTCAGTTTCAGACTCTTCTTCTAAAGCAATCTGCTCTCAGGCAATATATCAAGGCAAGCAGTAGTTACTGGAAATTTATGATGCTTTTTTTTTATAGTTGAAGCAAAAGTTTATATTTTATTTTGCAAGTAAGATTTTAAACATTTTTCTTCATATTCCGAGCACTTTTGCCAAATTGCTGGAAAGTCAGTGAGGGAAAAACGTAGGTTCAGTTAAACTTGGCATGTCAGAAGGCTTCCTGAGCAATTTTAAGGGACTGTCCCCAGCTAAAAAAAAAAAAAAAAAAGTATGTGTTATGTAATGTGCTTTTAAAAAACGCTTTAAAAAACTTTGAAAATAACCTTCATGATGTTGAACATTATAACATGAAAGTTTGCTGTTTTCTCCTGTCCCTTACTTCTCTGTCTGTGCTCCCTTTTACTCTTGCTATTGTACTATAACTCTTTAGTATTCCATATCTGTCCTCGTGTAGCACCAGCTAGTCCTCTTAAATCTCCCTACAAGCCTTCCCCCACACGAAGTGCAGACAGAAAGAAGGCAACTTCACCCTCCACTTCTGATGCCATGAAAGGGGCGACTGCAGCTGAAGCTACTCAGGTGGGTTTGGAGCGCGTTCGTGTTTCCCTTCTGGATGAGCTGATGTGGCTTCTGGTTGCTGTCTTCCACTTCCCATTCATAAAACTGAAGCGATACCTCTTTGGTTGGTACGAAATATCAGTAAAAAATGAGTCGTGCCTGCTTCCATTGGTTTCGTGCTCCTGTTTAGCTGCCTTTTGATACTTTCTTCTTCCTGGGAATCAGTCAGTGTTAACCAGTGGTGTTTGGAATGGGAACACCTTTATTTTCAGGCAGCTGACATTTCTGGCACCGAAATTCATGGTTCTAGACTTGCCTGTAACTTCTGGGAACAGGGATGACAAATAGGATGTCAGTGCTGGGTATGACTATAAGTTAATCCAGCCTCGTTGGCTAATAAGCAAGCTTCACACATTCTGGAGAGTTGCCAAGGGTATTAGCCATGCCTCTGATTTATACCAGTTGTTTAACTCTCTCTGTAGGCATTATAGATGCTCTTCACTTAAAATTTGCATTATTGATCTACTGTCATTTCCAGAAAAGCAAAGTCAGGTCGTTTAGCTTGATTGAGTCTACACAACGCAAGGTTTGTTTTAGAAAACTTGCACTGGACTTGTAAAACCTGTTACGTAATGTCTTGTCTCTTGCAGTAGTTCATATACCCAGTAGAGGGGTTCACGCTGTCTAAACGAGGCACGAGGCGGCTGGCCAAAGCTGGGAGCTGAGGTTTTGTGCACAGTTTGCATGGTTTAACAGTGTGATATGTGTGGCAGTGTGTGTGCCAAGTGCCTCCATGTGCCACTGGCTCTGCCTAGGAGGCCTTGCACGTAGGGACAGTTTGGAGGATTTTGAAACTGCCACCCAGTGCCCCCCAGTCCTCCTGGGGAAGCAGTGTTCTGCTCAGTGGTTCCTTATCCACAACTCATATGCCATGTCCATGCAAGGCAGGATATTTTAAAAATATATGTTTATTTAAAGTAAAAGATTATATACCCTAGTTGTAAGCTGGGGTTCAGAAAACTTTCGTCTTAAATACATGTTGTGCAAATCTGATTATATGCCACGTTGATAAGAAAACTGCCAAATGTATTTGAAGTGTTGCTTCTAAGTGTGAATATGAAAATGAACTGATTTCCTAGGCTGAGAAGATAAAGAAAGAGAGGAGACCAACCACACCTAGTTCATCATCTGGCATGGGGTCTCCTCTGAGAAGGTCTGATTCTCCTGCTGCCCTGTCCAGAAGATCTGCGTCACCTGCAACACCTAAGTATGCCTTTCTTCTTGGTGGTCTAAGACATGCAGAGAACCTGTTATCTATAAAGCAGCTACAGATTCTTGAGGATCTTCCTTACAAGCATTGCATAAAATCCGAGTAATTTTAGTCCTTCGTATACATATATATATATATGTATACACACACAGAGAGAGATAAACAGATATAATATATGTTTAATAGAGTTAAGGGGCCTTATCTTAGTCTTCTGCCTTCTTCTGCCACTTCTCTGCCTTTTTTCAGTCTTGAAAATTCACTATGCATTTACTTTTCATTTGGTAACTCCCATTAAATTTTATTTAAGATTTAACATTTTATTTAAAATAATACTTTTATGCTTTTGTTTTACTTGGTTTTGAAGAAATTCTGCCGAATGCGAAGAAATGCACAAAATATGAATATTGAGTAGAAATTTCAACATGTAAAATACATATTTCCTTTTGCTGACATGACCAGCTGGGTCCATAAATATGCTTACTATGCTTCATCTAAACCTGCACTCCTCATCTTTGTTTCCTTGCAGACCTTTGTGTTTTCTTTCCTGCAGACTTGTGGACTGGTAGCATAGCCAGGCTTAATGGCAATTGCGTTACTTCTCCTAGTTGGGTTGTGTGTGTTTTTTTTTATTATTATTTTTATTTTTTTTTATTTGACACTCCAGGTACCACAGTTTGAAATTAATTAGTATAAACCAATTTGCTTCCAGCTGAATTTGTGCAGGATCCTGAGTTTGGCTCAAGTGCAGACATACGCTGGTGTAATCATGGTTACAGGGGTTGTCTTTTTCTTTTTTTCCCCTTTTTTATTTTTTTTTCCCTGAAGCCTTTTTACGAGCCCTACTCTTATCTGTCTCAGAAATTATCTTCATTTCTCTGATTATGTAGATATATATATATATATATATAAAGGTAGGTAATAGAATAGGCAATGGATAAATACTATTTTTACCTGAACCTGACCATATTTTGAAGCAGTCCTACTAGATCGTTTTTGACAAATTTATTCTGCTTGAAACTAGCTAATATTCCTTTTCTGTTTCAGCTTTTTGTGTGTAGCTCTTTCTGGAGGATGATTTTTTTGCGAATCTGGTATTAGACCCAATATAGGAAACCCCCTGGTGCTGTGTTGATGGACATTCCTTCTGTTTCAGACATACACAGTGAAATTGCAATATTTGGTTCATATTTCCATTCTAGGCCACAGACCCTTGAACTTTCAATATGCTATATATACAGTCATCAGATAGCAAGCTATGGAATTTTGCACATAATGGAATGATATGAATTTATGTAACAGGAATTGTTAATGACAAGTCAGCAGAGAAGCAATTTTTTCCTCACAATTTTGAATAGATCTTTATGCAGTGGTGTTGTAAAATGTAAAGAAAAAAGGTTTGAGCTATAAAAACATGTATTACTGCATAAGTTGCTGGTGTTCCCAGTTCACAGTGCATCTGTCAGTTCATTCAAACCCTATAAAAGACATATGAAGAAGCCTAAACTGTTACATAATTCATTTGAGGGAAATGGATTGCTGATGGTGCAGCAAGTGGTGGTGGGCAGACAGCCTGTCCTAGAGACACGCTGAAAGAAAATGTAGATTTGAGAAACAAACAGATGTTTAGTACAGCAGGCAGAAAAGCTTGTCCAGGGGTGGCTCGTAGAACCAATTCCCTTAAAATGGTAGACAAAGACTGAGATTTTTTTCCCCGGGAGATACTCATATAGATTTTGAGAACTGTTTTTGTGGGGGGAAATGTTTTAATCCCTGTTAGTAATACAAACTGTTGTGCTTAGAGGAAGAAGTAGATGCTGTATGGAGGAAGTAAGAGACCTCAAGAGGATCTAGTTCTGACCACGGCTAGAAATGTATTGCTGAACATTTAATCTTAACATGGCCCAATTAGGATACCCTCTGTGACCTTGAGAGCTTCACCAAATAGCATTTAAATAAATCTTTGCTACTGATTCCAGAAAAACAGTTCTGCTTCAGCACTCTTGAAATTTCCTCTCAGAAATTAAAAAATAATAATCCTGCTTGGCCAACTCTATAAAAATATTCAGCTCTTCATGCAATTCCAGTGACAGGTGATGATCTGGTTGGTCCTTGGATTTAAATGCAGGGAGTGAGGCTTTTGGAACTCTCTGTCAGATTGTCTGATCTTTCCTTTCAATTTAAAATTATCTGTGGAATTTAAGAATATTTTTAATCCCTACAGGATGGCACACTTCAAGGTTTTGAACACATCTGTAGCAGTGCAGCTATCAAATAAAATAGTAATATTAAATAGAGCTATAGGAAGTTTGTATTCTTTTAAGAAATGTAAGAGAGACATGAAATTCTCTTTTCTGTGGCTGGAAAAGATCAAAACTCAGAGTGAAAAAAAATCCTTTGAGAACATAGCACAGATAACAGAGTAAAAATGTGAGACCCCAGAAGTAGCGTTTGATCAGCGCGGTCTCAGAAAGCAAGCTTGAGGACAGAAGCCTTTCGTGTGGTTTCAGGGGAGCTTTGGTTAGCAGGAATAACAGGGAGACGGGGGGCAGAGAAACGCAGCAGTGCCAGGGCTGCAGACTTCTTGTTTCAAATCAGCCCTCTCAGCTGCTCTGCCCGATGGCCTGCCACGTCCCTGGCCTGTGAAGCTCTCTGCTCTCTGCCTTGCTGCTTATGTCCAGAATTGGATGTGGCCCCCGACTCGGTAGCACTACATGTGCTTTATTTTTTATGCTTAGCTAAAATAAGCCCGGGGCTCCCCTTGTGCAGTCCCTCAGATAAGCTCTGTGGTGTGGGCCACTGCTGTGCCTCTTCAACTGCAAATAAGAGACGTTTTAATTTAAGCATCTGTGGATTCTCAGACCTGATAGAGATGCTTGTGGGAGCCAGGATGAGAACAGCTTCTTACCAGCAGCTGCCCCCATGTCAGTGCAGGGGCTTAGGTGAGGTAATTGCAGCAGAAAAATTTATTTTGTACCTTTGTTGGGAGGAAAATGCTTCCTGTACATCCATATTCTTAAAAGTCTAGTGTTCAAGATCAGCTTAGTTTCAGGTAATATGCTACAATTTTGAGAGTCTTTTTCTTAATTCTTTGGTATTCGTATTACAAGGCACAGTTTTGTGTTCCCAGTTCCTGCAAGGATTTCATTACATCCCCTCCATTTTTTCCAAGGCAAAAATTAAAGGCTTTTTGAAGGTACACTAGATGTTAAGCAGATGCATCTGCAGGTGTTTATACATTTCCCTTAATGATCCCATTTTCTGTTTTTCATAATCAAGTTTGTCCCCTTTTGGTAAAAAGTAGCGTCCTACGGACACTAGGAGGAGTAATGCTTTTTTTCCAATAACATTTTTTTTTCAGTGCTAAATGTGCCAGATGACAATTTGTTTAAATAAAAGGTGGAAACTGTTCACTTAGTACTTTTTACAGGCATCAAATGAATGATTTGAAATTTTCTGAAGAAAGATTCTTATTGCTGATAGCTTTTCTCTACTTTCCACTCCCTGCACTGTGCTGTTGTCCTTCCTGCAGTGAGCTGATTTTCACATGTTTCTCCCTTTCAGTTGCTCTAAATCATGTAAAGCCATACTTGCTCTTTCAGCAGTAAGAGCCGTAAGCAAAAAGATCACCAGGTCTAAAAGCTCAAAGCTGTGTTATTTAAATAACACATTTAGTGCCAGTTTCTTGTCCAACAGGTAAGTTGTGCAGCCTGTCTGCTCTAATCCTGATGCGGTGCAAGATACGTAGTTCTCCTGGCTAGACTCCTTCCTACCAACCTCTTAAATTTAAACTGAGTGTCATGTCTTTATTAGAGAACAATTTCTTTTTTACTATTACTAAAAATGACTCAGCCTTAGTTATAGGACTGTTTTCATTCCTCCTGTCACAACAAGTTAAATTAACAGCATTAGAAGTTAAATTAAAAGCACTGCGAGAGGTACATGGTGAAAGCAGAAGCACAAAGCAAAGACAGCAAGAAGCGACAGCGTTTTGGAAGATGTATCTGATTAACAAGAGCATCCTCTGGGCTTTGGAGAAGCATAAAAAAGGCTCTTTGCCCTCTTATTCACTTTTTTTTTTTTTTTTTTATGAAATGCAGTTGGAAATGGCTCTAATGGTAAGGCACATGTGTGAGCCATGTATAGGAGTTGACCCAAGTTTATGAATTGCACTGAGGAGGAAAGACTCAAGATTTTTACTGTCTTCTCCATAATGTAGATGCTGGATTGATGGTAGTAGTTTCTGGCCACACAGTTAGGTTTATACAAAACTTTGCGCTCTGGTCCGTAGATTCTCAGCCATTCACAAATAGTCACATTTTTCATGCTTATGTTCTGTGAGGAGGGGTACATAGTCCAGAAAACATTGTTTGGAGTACATGAAAGTCTATATAGTGTAGATGAAAAAGGGTGATAAGGGATAATACATTTGTATCATAATTGCATATTTGTAAGACAGGTTAAAACTGCATGTGTAATGTTCCCCTTAATGTGAAATTATTTTTTCTAATGTGATTCACCATAAATCACTGTTTCTTTGAGGATTGTAATCTATGTTGCCTCCAAAATAATCACGTGGTCCTTCTTAATGTTACAAGTACTTAATATTACTTACTGCTGCTGTATAAATAGTAAATAGTGGTTGTATGTAGTTCTGTGTCTGCATGTAATCTGTTCTCTTTAAGGTGCACATGTTTTCACTGAATATCAAGTATCTTTACCCTTGCACTGTCTAAGAACTGATGTCAAGGTTATCACACAATCTAGAGCACAGGCAATAGGCAAATGTATTGTAAAAAAGTCCCAGGCCTCAGTTTTGAACCTTCAGTCTGTTGCCTTCATGCTGGCTAAAGCACTGAAATAGTGGGGCTGACTGTAGAATGATTTGGTCAGTTCTGTGTCTTTTTGTGCTGCCCAGTTTTACCCTCAGTATAGCAATATTTGCTGCTATTTTAGAAAAACAGATGGTATTAGAAAAAGACCATATTTGAAAAGTACTCAGATGAAAGCATCACACTACAACTCATCCTAACTGCTCCAGACAGAAAGCAATCATAGCTTTGCTTTAAATGCTGATATGAGCTACTGGATACAATGCTGTTGACCGAATTATTTATGAAATGGCAGTTGGTAGTTCATGATTTCGTATCACTTCCCTGCAACTCAGACAATAGTTTTGATCTTTTATATCTGACTTTTCTGTAATCATTGGCACTTGCTTGATAATTTCCTGCATTTCAGGTTCTGATTGTTTTGCCTCCAGGGTATTTTCTATGCAGTATTGTGCAAAACTACTGATATTCCCACGTAACCAGAGACAACAAGACGAATCGGGTATGTAAAGATGGAACTTCATACCCAGTTACATAATAGACCCTTTTGCCTTTTGTTTTCCTCATCAGGACAGTTGCAAAGACTTACCCTCAGTCTCCTAAAAATGCCAAACAATACCCAGCCTCACCTGTGAAGCATCGTGCCACTTCTAATCTCAGCCAGGAGACTCCTAAAAAGAAAGCAGACAAGGAGAAGGAGAACGTCAGTCACCAGAAACCCCCGGGCGCGCGTGCCGATGAGGCAGCTCAGGGAGCCTCTGAGAAGCACGTGCCTTCTGCAGGGAAGACTGAAAATAGTGAAGGTGAGTTTTATTGCAAGAATGCATTGCAAGGTGCTGTGGGCACGTTCAACTTCTAAAGCATGAGGTTCTGTTCCTTCATGAAGCTACTCAGTGGTGGGTTTTCGAGTGCCTGCAAAAGCCCCTACCAGAACCAGTAATTGTATAATTCTCCAAGGCAGCTCCTGTTTGGAAAATATGTGTTGCTAATGGGAATGTGAGCATGTTGAAATCCAGGGATATTCTTATTTACCAAATGTTCCACTTGCTGAAAGTGCTGATATGTGCTTTGGGAAAGCAAGGATGGCTTAACGGTGTGAGCCAGCCCCATTTCAGCCACTGTCCAAGTGTGGAAGTGCTGGGCACGCTCCCATTTTTCTGCCTAACTTTCCAACTGTGCTATCCTTCCAGGGAAGCTCACAGCAGGAACAACTGATGCAGAAGAAGCTTCAAAAATTCTAGCTGAGAAAAGACGACAGGCACGCCTGCAAAAAGAGCAGGAAGAAAGGGAGAGGCAAGAAAGAGAAGAACGGGAAAGGTATCTCTGCTAATTTGTGAAAATTCTTACCTAATAATAATCTCTCTCTGCTGCTTGTACTGTGGACTGCACTGACCTTGTACTCTTCTTGTCCCCAAAATGTTGGTACAGTAACTTCTACCACTGAAGATGGTAGAAACTGTGGTGTTTCACCATCAAGACAGCTGCTGTCAGCTTAAAAAAACTGAAGTCTTTATTTCTTCAAATTTTGACCCATGATTCATTAGTATCTTTTGCAGTCTTTGTCTAGTACTCTTGCAAAATGATAATTTTGCTCCTTTAAGTAGCTTGAGGACAAAACTATTCATTGAAACACTTCCAATATGTGCACACTAAATACCTGTGCTAGTTTTAAACAAGCTAGTCCATGTGGAAGGAGCAATTTTTCAGTAACTATATTTTCAGTATTATATGTTTTAGACTGCAGGGCATCTTGCACCAACTTAATCTGAAATTGATCTCCTTGACCAACACTGTCATGGGCACTTGAGGGCATTAACAGTGTGGGCAAAGTGAAGTTTGCTGTGTCTAGCCATGAAACATGGCTTTCTCCTTGGAAGGGCTTTTAGGTTGGTCTCAGTGTTGGATTCTGGTTGCGAGTGTCAACGAATTTCACCTTCCTGCAAGTCCCTAATATTAAAGCACTAAATCTGCCTGTCTGTTGCTGTCATGTTCATACTAAGAATGTGGTTAAAAGAGTCACCAGCTTCTGCCAGTTGGGCCCAATGGAAATATTTACTGAATTCCCAATATGCAAAGAGAGAGAATGATCAGTAGCCAAAGCAGCTCCTGAATGGGCTGGCCAGTCACCAACATAGATTTAAGAAACTTTGTAGCTGCTTGTTCAGCCTCTTTATCTTCAGCTGAAATGAAGGAAGGAAGGATTTACTTGCTTGTGAACACTGAGGTTGAAATGCTGTGCAAGAAGGATGTTTTTACATTTGAACCTTACAGAATGTTAATTTTCTGTTCCATTTGAAATCAGAATTAGTGTGTTTTTTTCTTTCTTTTATCATGCTGTTTTTAAAGGGAAATACAATTTCTATGAGATATCTTTGAAAGAAAAATAAGATTGGAATGCTTTTACTTTTGAGCCTTACAGAACGTTTATTTTCTGTTCTATTTGAAATCAGAATTAGTGTGTATTCTCTTTCTTTTATCATGCTGTTTTTTAAAGGGAAATATAATTTCTATGAGATGTCTTTGAAAGAAAAATAAGATTGGAATGGAAGTTTAGTAGCCATCTGAATTCTGAACCTGTGCTCAGCCTCTTAGCCATGTCTCCGCATCTCCATAGACATGTGTACTCATGCTTGTGTTGGTTGATGCTGATTGCATGCCAAGCATATGACAGCATTCACACTAAACGAGGTGAAATATTTTTAAATACTGGAATATTTATGCAGGCTTGAAAGAGAAGAGCAGAAAAGAAAGGCAGAAGAAGAAAGACTTCGTCTAGAGGAAGAAGCTCGTAAGAAAGAGGAGGAGAGAAAACGCGAAGAAGAAGCAGCTAGAAAAAAGGCAGAAGAGGAAGCCAGGAGGAGAGCCGAGGAGGAGCAGATGCTGAAAGAGAAGCAAGAAAAAGAGCTCCAAGCCAAACTTGAGAAACAGGTATCACCTCAATTAAAAATATGAAACTTTTTGTATATTAGAAGATGGCTATTGCCAACAGCGATTTGGATATACCTGTATATCCAAAGTGTGGAAGTATAACATAGTGTAGTATTTGATAATCTGCCTGAAATAAATAATGAGCTATCATATTTTGCATATTTTGATTAGAAGGAAGAAGCAGAAATGAAAGCCCGTGAGGCAGCTGAACAGCTTCGTCTTGAAAGGGAACAAATCATGCAGCAAATTGAGCAAGAAAGACTGGAGCGAAAGAAGGTACATGTTTGTTTCTCATTTAAGATAATTATTTCATTTCTTGTTTAAACGCACAAGCCCAGAAGTTCACCCATTAAAATCTACAAATAACAATCTGGGCAGGATTGCAGATGGCTATTTTTGCCTCATGCAGTATATGCTACTTGCAAGTTAGGAGAACAAGGGCATCAAAACCTGTCACGAGGCTGAGTTACTAAGGCAAATGGTTTTCCACTAGGAATTAAACAGACACAGAATGAGCCTCTACCCACAAAGCTAAATGCCTGAGACAAACGAGGAAGGACGTGCTGGGGCAAATGGTGGTTACTGCCCAGCCCGGGACACCACAGACTATTGTGGAATAAGCAACTTTGTCAACCTACTCGGCCTACAAAAACCTACTCAACAAAAGCTTCATGCTTTTAATTGAGAAAGTCAATGTGATTAAAAAACAGGTTTCCTCCCTCCTCCTCTCTAGTTATATATATTATACAGTGGCAGCATGACTGTCTGGTAACCACTGCAACTGTTTCTGCACAAGTTTACAGCTGAAGCTGCATAATTTAGCTTTACATACAGCTCTGTGGCAGCAAAGAGGGGACAACTGCAGAGCTGCACAGCACAGAACCTCTGGTTGTAAAAAGTCTTCTTTCCACACATGATATTCCAGGATGTTATTTTTAATTGTTTACCACTGTGCTGGAGGCATGTTACAGTTGCAGATTAGAGTATCAAACCAAAATGACTTTAAATCTGACCATTTCCTTGCATTCTGGTGCAAAGAGATGAGGTTTTTCATGGGTAAAGAGTTAGGAAGTGATTTTTAGGGTAACATCTGCCACATTTCTATCAGAAATAACTTGAAATACTTTATTCTACTCCTGCATTCTAGAAAGCCTAACTATTTAAAAAAGCAACCATTTGAAAATAGTTGGAAAAGCAACCAGATGGAAATGATAGCTATTGTTGACAAAATAAGTATCTTGTTTTGGAGCAGAGCAGAGCTCATGGCTGCAAACACACAGTATTAAAATATTTTTCTCTAAATTGTATCTAATGAGAAAGTCATGTTTTGTGAGACCTAATGCATAAAAGCCCATCTGTTTTTTGATCTTTTGTTTTCTGTATTTGTTCTCTTAATAATCTTCCCTTTTTCAGGAGAGGCAGGGCTGATGTCACAGTAGAGAAACACGTTTCTGTATTAACTCTCTTGAGTTAAGCATGTCACCTGCCTTCTAATGCTCTAATTTATTTTCATTTCTAGAGAATAGATGAAATAATGAAGAGGACAAGGAGGAGTGAAACACCGGAAGTAAAGGTATGAAACAGTGCGGCTTTTGATTTGTTTTTTAGTGTATAACCCATATGTGAACACTGAGCAGAGTTCCATGTTAGCAGGTGTGTTTAGGTGTGCTGTATCCCCAGATCTTACATGCGTTTGAGAGCTAAGAGTGACTGTTCCTGTGTCACCGACCCTGTGTTGTGCCTAGAGAGGGGGCAGAGGTCCTCCTTGGTGGTGGCAGCTGTTGGTGGAGCTGCAGCCTGTGCTGGTGTCTTGGTTCTTCTCCAGCCTTGTGCCTGCCAGCGTGACCGGGCTGCTGAGCTCCTTGCATCAAGCCTGCCAGGAATGTGGGGTGGAGAACAGGGACCGTTTAGTTTTCACTTCTATTTTATGTTTTCTACTAAGGAAGCTGACTCCTTAGTTACTTTACTAAGCTATCTGACATTTCAAGCTGTTTGTTTGTTAATTTTTTTTAATCTATGCTTAACAAAAAAAAAAAATCCTCTGTTGCTTTTGGACCACCTGCCTGCCATGGGCACTCTCCCAAGCTCTGAGTCCAATCAGTTCCATGAAAGCTGCAGTCCTTCGTCTCATACAGTTGTTCTGTTACTTGATTGCAGAAGGAAGAGCCAAAACTGGAGATACCATCAACTCTGAACATGGAAAAGCAGCCAAAAGCCCTTGTTTTCAACCAGCCAGGTAAAAGTTGCCATATTTTTCTGACTTGTTTTCACAGTTAGTTCTTTTAAAAGATTTAGGAGACCTCAGCATTCTATCTGAGGTCTCCTTAGCTTTCATCTCCAAAAGAAACAACTGTATTTGTGTAAATGGGTTGAATATTAGAAACCAGGGGCTCACCTTTTGTTTTGCCACTTAAGTGGAAGAAAGTCTTTCCCCCGCAGAGTACCTGAGGTAGCACCTATGTAATGAGAAGCTCCAACCTACAGATTGATTCAGTTTCTATGTTCTTCTTCTGGTTTTGTAGGTTAAAAAAAAATGTATGCAACCAAGTTTGCAAGGGCTTATATTACTTCAGATTTCTTGCGTTTGATATGATTTGACGAAAGCAGCATATATATTGTAAAAATGATCAAAAAATGTAACTGTGCGATTTATCTATATTATATTTGCTCCTGCCCAAGGCTTTTACTACATGACATAGAAAATGCCTTCTCTTTTGGCTTCTTTAAATTTAGAAAAATGTAGCACAAAGAGCAATTTTATAGTGGAAAGGAGGATTGACAATATAGTACAATGAATCATAGATGAAACTGGCTCCCACTGTACTACTCTTTTCTACTCCATCTGTAACTTAAAAGCTTTTTTATTTTTTTAATGATTTAAACACAGGTACTGCTACTGTCGTATTTTCTTTTTCAGAGATCAATGGACTGGCAGCCTGTCTGAAAAACAAAAGCCCAGAAAGTACTGCCTCTGTGATGCCTTCCCAAGACGTAGTTGCTAACGGACTGAAGTCCGTGTCGGGACTTATTCAGCTGGACACTGTTGATGGGAAAGCTAACTGCATGGAAGATTCAACAGATGAGGTTCAGTCTATGGATGTGAGGTACAGGCTATATCTACTAGCAGAAATCATGGAATTCATGTTAGCTGCATCTAAAGTTTGGCCTTTTATCTGTTAATCCTCACTCCTCCCCTTTGCGCCTACCCTGAACGTGTCAGCGGGGTGTCTGCAGCCTGGTGCGCTCCCGCTGGCGCAGCTGCCCAGAGGCAAATTGTTGCCTTCAGATTAAAGTCGACACCTTCGTCTCACTCACACGCTGAGAAAAGTACTGAGAACGCTCTACGCCGCCTGCTTGCAGTTTCATACAAATTTGCCCGAACCTTTCAGATTGTCCTGAGAATTCAGGGTGCATTACTGTGAAAGTAATTGCTGTAGATGGTGCTCAGGTGCCACCAGTTTTCTATTCGTATCAAAATTGCATGAGTTCCATATAAACAGAATAAAATAGGCAATTCATAATTTTCTTGATATATTTAAACTGAACAAATATATGGAAATCAATAAACAACTTCCTGTTTGTAAATACTGTTGGATTTTGATGGGAAGATTTGTGTGAAAGAAGGAAGATGATAAGGTTGCTATGGGAAACCTCACTCTGAATTTTAAACATGGAATTCTGATACTGTAGTTCCCTAATCAGCAAGCCAAATTAACCCCTTATCCTGTTTCACTACCTCCAATAAATCCGCAAAAGAACGTAGGAAATGGCATGCTGGGTGAAACTGGGTCCATCTGCATTATTCCTCACTCTGAGAATACCAATAGGAAAAAAATAGTTGGGGAGAGCGCTTGTGCCCAGCTGCTTTCTGCAGTCCAGACCACGCGGATGTTTTGTGTAAGGGCCATTGGAGGGCCTGTCTCTCCCTTTCTGGTATCCCCTGACAGGCCTCTTGCCCGTGAGTGGGTCTGACTCCTTTTTGACCTTGCTGACGCTCTTGGGGCGTCATCTAGCAGCACGTCCCACAGCTCAGCACCCCTAGGAAATGTTCTTTGATCCCTGTTAAACCCAATCTCCTGCTAGTGTCAGTAGCACCCGCCAGTTTTGGTGTGGCAGGATGTGATCTGCAGCAGTTCTGCTCCCAGCCTATCCACCACCTTCGCGGGTTTAAAAATCTCAGTGGAACCCCCTCCCCTGCCTTCTGCACCCCACACTGAAGTGTGTCCCAGCCGTACTGCTCTCAGCGAGGGCTCAGCTGGTCACAACACTCCTGAGATGAAATTCTCTGTGATTTCTGTGTCTGAAGTACGTCACGAGATCTTAAGAAATATATTTTTATTTTGATTGTGAAACAAGAGCATATGTAGACGCTTTATGTAAAGATTGAAGGATGAGGACTATAATTTGCAAGATGTAATAAAAGTAGTATATTCCAGTAATGAAATGTGAAGGTATTGTGAGATTGTCTGCTCAGTAGTTGTTTGGTAAACCATTGGATATGATACCTGAAATGTATTCTTAAGAGATAAATGTTCACCTCACACAGCCACCACAAACATCAGTTTTTAAGTAGTAATCTCTTTTTGTTTGGAGTGAGATAAATTTTACGTAAAGTCTTCCTGTAGCCAGCCTTAAGATAAAGAGGACTTTAATGTTCTGATAGAAGAAAAAAAAAATTGCTTTCTACTTAATGACAAGTCACACACCTTTGTTTCTGCATCTTCTTTCCTTAATCCTTTCTGTAGCCCGGTTTCAAAAGAAGAGCTCATCTCTATCCCTGAGTATTCACCCATGAACGAACTCATGCCCAGTGTTTCCTTCGACCAAAACGGGACAAGTAATTCCAAGGCTCTAGAAGATCTTCTGGATTTTACAGGCCAAGCTACCTACTCCAAAATCTCCAGTGAAACCATTAGCCTAGATGACTGTAACAAAAACTTGATTGAGGGCTTTAACAGTCCAGGACAGGAAAGTACACTCAATTCTATCTGTTGACAACCTTGCTTTTCTGCAAAACAGACAAAGGTACAGTATTGCGATAAACACCCTTAATCGTGATAACTTGCTGTGATTATTGATGAGCTTTCTAGAAGAATGTATCAGTGGTAAACAGCATATGTGCAGAGAAGAAGAGCTGGTCTCCAGGATGTTTAAATTGAGCATAATCTTCCATATTTGCATGTGCTCTTAAGTTGGCACCGTGTGTGAACTGAGCGCATCGTAGCAACCAAAATTATCTGGTAAATGAAAACGCTTCATTTATCTATTCAGAGCGTAGTGAGAAGAGAGTCGCGCTTTTGCTTTATTAATCATATGCTTTTCTTACGTGTTTTTGGAGCCTGTTAGTGTGGAAAAAAAACAGCCAAAAGTAGAGCCAGCCTAGAAAATGGTAATTGTGCCACATGCTGTAGGTGTCCCTGCTGGAGCAGGGGGGCTGGACTAGATGGTCTCTAGAGGTGCCTTCCAACCACAACCATTCTGTGATCCTGTGAATTACTGTTTCTGCTTACCCTTTTCACTGCTGTAATACTTGCAGCATGGTGTAGAATAATTTATCCTGGAATACCAGCAAATTACATGAGAGAGAAAAAAAAAAAAGAAAAAAGAAAGTATGGTAATGACAGTTACGAAATGCAATGCTACAGACAATTTTAACAAAAGAGAGTATTTTAAATTATGGAACTGAAGTCACCCCACTTGCATAACTGACTTAGTTTTCTTTTGTTTAATTGACAGAGGTAGCAGTTTGTGGAGGATATCTATCCCTGTGATGCTACTGGCAGTAAAATATGAGCTTGTCACTTGAAAAAGCTTCTGCAGTCCTTGAACACTGGATTTCAAATAATCAGAGCTGAATATAACTGTCTTGCCAAGGGAAACGTCGAATAACTGGCTGCTTTTGGTAGAAACTGGTATGGTAGTTTCAGGGAAGACTAAGTATGCATTAGAATTTGAGCTTTAGCTGCTAATAAAGCACTTGTTCCTTCTTTTAATTTAAAATTCATATGAACACTTCACTGTGATTTTTTTTCAATGCGCATTTTATTTTAAAATCATTCTGTCTTAAGTTTTCTCATTCCTCTGTTTAGATATCTTTTTCTTGTAAATAATGATGATGTTTGCCCACAGCGCATTGAAATTGAATATATTGTACTTCAGTTCTGTGCCTATTTTTTTCTTTTTTTGCCATTAATAAGGAATCCTTGGCAACTTTTAAGCAAGTGTATAATTCAGAGCTGTAGCTGAAGAGGCATGAAAAGTAAACAACTGCTGGAGTCAAAAAGAGCCTTCTTGTTGACTGTGGAGTGTAGGAGTTATCCTTTAACGGTTATGTTGGCATTTTTAGTCACTAGTGGCAGTTACTGGTTAATGCTAATAGTCCTGGAGCGACTATCACTTATGTGTTAAAATCATCCTTGTTGTAACACCTGTAAGCACCGTGGGCCGGGTGCCCGGTGTAATCCCTTACCATGTACTGTGCAACTGTAGTGGGTCCCAGTGAGTGTGTCGGGGGGTGGTCGGGTAACGTGTTGATCCTTGGGGATGCAGCCACGTGGTTAGTAGCAGCAGGCTCTCGATCACGACGAGAAGTGGTTTTGTCTTCCTATAGGCTCAGCAACAACAAAATATAGTCAGCAGCAAAACGATGTAAAAGTGTTGCCGCAGAAATACAAAAGCTGAGAGAGACACAGAGAACACTGCTAGCCTCCTTCGTATCCTATAAGCATCTGTATGGAAAACTGCACACCGAGAATGTATAATGCGTAGACATTATGTGCCATACAATATTAATTTTATTTCTGCTGGTGAACTATGATAACTTTCATGTGATCATATGCTGCTTTGAGGACATATTTGTCCAGTTCCTTGTTAAAAAGAAAAGAGAAAAGTAGTAAATACAAATCTGTTTGGAAACGAACACAAAAAAAAAAAAAAAAAAAGTGAAAACTTTCTTATTATGTAAGAGAGTTCACAGTATAGCCTGAACTCACTTTAAGCCCTGTTCCTGTGCTTTTTAAAGCCAGCAGCAGGAAAGCAACCAATGAAATAGTGTGTGATAAAGCAAACATACCTACAGCGATCCAGCTCTATTTATGTTAGTGTACTTCAGGGAAAACAAAACAAAACAAAAGCCCTTTCTTTTGACTGTGCAGTAGGCTGTAGCATGATACTGTGTCTTCCAAATTAGTCATACATTTATTTCCTAAATAAAAAAAACAAAAATGTTTTGCTGTGATACATTGTGTTTGACAAATGTCACATTATATTTTATTATGGTGTCACTGTATAACCTGTAGATTTCTTCATCTGCATGACATGTATAGCATGTATAAAGGTAAAATACATTTTCATTTATCAATCTAACTTGTTTCTTAGCTTTTCTTTTTTTTTCATAACAAAAATATGACAAATTTGCAATATACCCTGACGTGTTCTGGAGTGCTTTAGGAGGAAGGGCGTCCCACTGCGTGAGTCTGAAGCAGCAGTGCTTAGAGCCCCAGAACACCTCGCCGTTGTGCCCCTGCCAATAGGCTCATCTGCTTCCCCAAGTCTCGCCGGGGCGTAGAAGCAGCGCACGCTGCGGGCAGAAGGCCCTTGAAGGGAGGCCTCCAAACGTGGGGCGAGGCAAAAAAAAGGAAAAAAAAAAAAAAGAAAAAAAAAAAACGGGAGAGGGGGGCCGTGGCCCCATGGGTCGCTCTTCTGTCCAGCCCCTTAGCCGGGTGTGACCTATTGCGTAGGAGTATTCGCCTGCAAGCGACACGTCCTGCTGTTCAGAAAGAGACCAGCTTGGAGTTACTGCTGGTATTCCAGTGCAAAGGTATCGAAAAGGCTCAGCGTAATGTTTGTAAGAGCACAGCTTCAAGGAAAATATAAAGTGAAAAAATATTCTTATATATATGTACATGTGCCTGTGTGTGTGTAAGTATATTAGTACTTTCCATGGTGACGCTTCATCTCACTCATTCTGTTTTGGATCATTCAGGTGATTTGTTCAGTCAGTTATTTACTAAGATTAAAGGAGGGAAGACAAGTGGGTATTCATATAATAGAAAATATGTAAGAACATTTTATTTGATTTCAAACATCATCTTTAAAATTTGGCTAACTATCCACCATTATTTAGTGAGTTAAATAATCTTCCTTTTAGCTTTTGATGATCTAACTTATTTGTACCATTATCTGTGTTTGCTGCTATGATTCAGGTCTGCACAATAAACTTATTTTGGCAGTGGTCCTGAAAGTGATGAAAGACCCCTAGCGACTCACATGAATTTTTTGCAGACCTTTTATGATATAAATATTTGAGAATCAAGAAACAAAAGAAAGGGGAATAAATAAATGATTCTTGAACTAATTTATAAAGAAATTGGTAAAATGGGAGTGTCAGGAAACCACTGAAGCAGAACTCTGCTGAAGTAATTAAACCACAAGAACTGCGTTACTAAAGCAAAATAAAAAGCTTACAAAGTTAGACCTGCACATAATATATGCTAGTAGTGAACTACATATAGTGCTAACACAGTGCAATGAAATAATGAGAACATAGCTATTTCCTAGTGCAGTGCACACTGAGAAGGATCTGATGCTGTTACTATCTTTTCCCGGGTTTATTTTAACTAGCAGTCAGCTTTTACAGTGGTAAAGGCTGCAGACACCAAACGGTGTCACGGTAACTCCGTGCCCGAGGCAGCGCCGTGGCCTCGTGTCCCTTGTGGCGGCTCCGGGCACCACCTCGCCGCCTCACGAGGGCAGCGCTGCCATCACAGCATCGTTGGGGTTGGAAAACACCCTCAGCATCCCGAGTCTGGCTGCAGACCACGCACCCCCGTCCCTCAGCGCCCCAGCTCCGTGTTGCTGGAGCCCTCTGCCCGGCTGCTGGGAGGCTCCGGCACCTGCGCCAGGCCCCAGAACGCGCCGTGCGCCCGGCGCGGGCGCCGCTCCGCGTTTCTTGTTTTCCATAATCCCACTGCCCTGGAAGAGTAAGAGCACATCCCTCTTGAAGCTGCGGCCAAGCGGATGAGTTCGGCGGGGAATCCCGCCCTAGGTGCGTGCGGATCTTCCTGCTCGCTTCCAGCCCTTCCCTCCCTGCCTCCCTCCTGTGCAAGAACAGGGTGCACTGGAAAAAAACATCTCGCTTTCCTCTCGTTTCGGAGCCCGGTCGTTCCAGCTGCCGCTGCCCCCGAGAGCAGCGTGCGGTGGCCGCCGGCCTGGGCTGCTGCTGCGCGGGGGCGGCAGCCGGCAAGCGCAGGAGTCGCCTGGCGCTCTTGGAGTGCTGTTTTCCAGCTTTAATGTTAAATTATGGAAAAAATTATTAGTGCTGGGCCGCTAGGCGAAACCTGGAAAATATGGTGATTGATCTTATGACTAATTGCAATTTTGTCTGGATTTTCCTTTTTTTTTTCTTTTTAGATTCAGAAAAACAGTTTAAATATAGTCAATCTCTTAGGAATACATATGCTTTAAAATCACAGAAGTCTTAAGATATTTGAATGCATTTTTGTTGCTGATGTTCATTACGGTAATGCTGCTCCAGAATACTACAACTCGCAATGTTCTTCTCCCCCCCACTTTTTTAACACATCGTGTATCTTATCCTTAGAATCTCACACCTGAAAATGAGGCAGCGCTGTTCATTCTGCTGGCCAATTTAACTTGTCTATTGAAAAAAATATATATATTTTAAGCAAGGAAGCCCTTAAATTGCAAGCAGAAATACTAAGTGAAAGATTGCTCAAGCTTTTAAAATAATTGTTTAAAATGGACAGAGAGTATTTCCTCAACCATCAGAATAATTTTTGACACTTGTTTTCTTCTTAATTGCCTTTTTTTTTTGTTCTCCATTTCATTGTGCAGAAATATTCTGATGCATTCTGCATCACTTCCAAGACTGAAAACTGAAATAGTCATGTTTTCAAACTGGTGGGTCGGACGATTACCTGAAGCCTGCAATATGCAGGATCCAAATAAATGCCCTGGGAACTACTGTGAGATATTCATATGAGGGATTTACAAAAACAGACTCGCATCCCTACTGAAATGGAGCCTTAATGATACCAAAGGAAAAAAAAAATACTCTGATTCAAGAGAGACTAGGGGAATGGTAAGCAACATGCTGCACACCTCTCTAAAGACCTTACAGTAAGAATGAGTTTTTAAAAGAATTACAGAAGTAAGTCCAACCGCAAGCTGCGCAGTGTCACTCGCATCTTCTTGCTGTGTCTGAAAGGAGTAACTTGAAGTCAAACGCAACTGTAAGTGACTGGCACTATGTAGGCACAGACCCAAGAAGAAGAATTTTTGTAATGTAAAATAAGACCACATTCAGGGAAACTACCATGGTACTTTTTTTTTCTGTAAATCCCAACCACACTCACTAAATTCAGTACATGAGCAGCACTTAGCAACCCCACTGAAAGACTGTTGTGGGAAAACAGCAAGTATAAGGGTAGTGTCTCTAACACTATATTAACATTACGTTCATATATTCCTCTATTTTCCTTTTCTCTTTTAAAATACAGATATCAACATCATCCAAAATATCATTATTATTACTATAAATATGCAGAGTTATGAGGGTTTATGCCAATAATTTCTATGGAGCTGCTCTTAATTTTCCTGGTGTGAGTTCTCAACTGAAAACAGCTTTCGCTTTTTTTTTTTAACCTCTTTTATCAGTTCAAATACAGTAAATGTGAGATAATAAAAACTATTATGGTTGCCCGGTGGAATAAGTTAGTTACTACCAGCCACCTTCGATGGCAAAGAAGCAGGAATCAGGGGAGTGTTTGGGGACTAAGTGCTGCGCCGCAGCAGCCCTGTGTCGGAGATGGCTACGGGACGTGCTGCCACATGCAGTGAATCCATATAACCCTGGTCAGAAAGGGATAAAATTCAACACAGCCTCATCTCGGGTGGAGACTGTGTCAGAATTGCGCTCTCCTTTTGGTGAGAGACTTCTGCATTTCTGACATGAATTTTCACTTGGTTAGTGTATGCTCCTATGCTCTTGAACCAGTGCTGAAGCTTAGGGTTGAAAATGTCACAAAATGAACAGACCCGTTAGTGGCCTTGACGGTAAGTTGGCAGAACGAAGGAGAAACAAAATACCAAGGGTGGATGAAGGGAGCAGTGTTGCCTGAAGAATGCTGATGCTCTGCACATCTCTATTACCAAACAGTATTAAAATTCCTAAGACAAACAAGTATCAGTAGCGCCCGCAGTGTCTGGTGGAGCTGTACATTTGAAAGCCTCTTTTCAGACTTCCCATCCTGCTGCTTCTCTGCAGTTTCCTGTCCTGCCGCCCTTCCAAACCGAGCGCCTTTCACTGGCGGAGAAATGCGGCCGTTCTGCCCTGCTGCCTCCCCTCTGACTTCATTTGCTGTGGCCTCTGAGATCATAAGCCTACTTCAAAGCCTTGGCTTTTAAAACCCTGTGTTAACTGTGTTTATGTCACATATTAGTATTAATTCATACAGCAAGATTGTTTTTGCTGGTATGCTGCCAGAATCGTACCAGGCTGCCACGGGCCCCGCTCCTCATGGCAATGGCTTAGTTTTCACTTGTTGTTGCAGGAAAGTCGTGATAACCTTATAAAAAAAACATAGCGGCTTCGTTAGGTCATGAGATGCCAGCCCGGCTAAGGGCTCTCTTTAAAGAATAATTGGGTGATCCTATCTGAGCCAAGACATGCAGTCAGTCATCCTCTCACGTTCCTCCAGGTTTTAATTAAATGACTATTTTACAGCTCCCCTTAAACTTCAAAGCCAAATAATGTGGGACTTATTTCCTCAATTAAGGAGCGAATTGTTATCTGTTGCTTTGAGTTTGGATTAAAAAAGAAAGTCAGGGGTCTACAAGAAGCTGTTGAAACAAGCTCTGGCAACTTGGCTTGTTTGTTTTCTGTTTTATTTTGGACTATATTCTTTCCTTGTCTGGGTGAGATGCAAGAGACTTGAAGTCAAAATTATTTTCACAAGTGACTTTAGATGTTGATTTAAGCATCATTATCTCCATTTCTGTAAAGTAGGAGAAACAGCTGGCACTGTCTCATGGGGAGTTTAGAGGCTTAGCTAATTTTGTTCCACTGAATGACGGAATTTTTTTTTATTAGAGGAGGCAAACACATTGCGTGCCTGCTAAGGACCAGGCACACTCCCTTCATCACAGCAGACGTACTTTGTGGTTTGACTAAAATATTTTGATATAAACGAAATAAGATGCTGTGAGAGGTTGGCTGGTAACAACACGATTTCCCTTTGCCAGCAGGTTTCCTGATGCAGAGTCTGCTCCTCGCCGGTCCGCGCTCCGCCAAGGCCCCTCCGGCTGCACTCGGTGTTTCGTTACCACCTCGGGCTCTGTCTACGCGCAGGGAACGGTGCTGACACGCACGCTGGCCCGTTTCCTACCGACAGCTTTCACGTTCATCTATCCTCGGTGGAAAACAACCGTTCAAAGGCAGCTGTGCTGGTGCTGGGGCTGGAGCTGCGGGACGCACAGGATCACAGAGGGTGGCCGCTGAGGGTGGCGGGGACCTCTCGAGATCACCTAGTCCAACCCCCTGCTCCAGCAGGGACACCTGGAGCACGTGGCACAGGGTGGCGTCCAGGTGGGTTGGGAAGATCTCCAGAGAGGAGACTCCAGGCAACGCTCCCCAGCACAGCCCACCTGTGCCGCCCGACCCGCTCCGGGCCTGACCCTGTCTAGGATTGAGCAAAGCCTCATCTCCCCTTTCTCCTTTTCTTTCATCTTTTTTTTTTTTAATTAACATGCTACTGTTCAGCAAAGTTCAGCTCCAATTGTAACTTTTTATGCAGAAAATGGAAGTCCTAGCTGGAAAAACAAATACATCAGATCTGTCTACTATCTAATAATAATTTCTGTCTTCGAATTCTAGGTTACTTCCATTCATAATTTCCAGATGTTTAGCATGCATACCACAGCCCCACGGTTTCCAAAGGGAATGTTTACTAAATTAAACATTAAAGGAATGTGAAAGCTATTCTCTATTCTAATGATGTTTAATTAGAAAAACATGGAAATAGATTAAAATAATTAATCTTAATAAGCAGTAATTGTCAAGTCTTGTGCAATAGTAGCCTTTACAATTTACAGAAGGAGAATAACGATGTTGTGGAACTACTAATAGGCACTGGTTTTAAAATTAATTTAATTTATAAAGTGTGTTTCATTTCTTGTTTTCTTAGACTACATGGTCTCAACTGTGGAGATCCTTGGGTCTATGCTCAGTGATATCCATCAAGCTAAGTGTATATCGGATCAAGAACAGCTGAGGAGAATGCCAACAAAGAGGTTAATAAAGAAGTATAGTTTAGTATACATATAATGTAGATGTTTATTATATGCAAATAGAGGTGGATTGTCTGTAGTTATTACAATTTTTGCCTGAAGTGAGGTGTCTGCTTATTTTTACCTTTCTGGGCCCCACTAGACATAAAGAACGGGCAAACCATGCCACCAGCTGCAGCACAGAACAGCAACAAAGCTCTTCCTTCCCCGTTACCTTCCTTTTCCTCGAGGACGAAGCCACGGCTTTCTCCTGGGCGGTTATCCCGCGTGTTGCAGAAGCAGCACTACGCAGCCTGGCAGCACTACGCAGCCGGGCAGCACAACGCAGCCTGGCAGCACTACGCAGCCGGGCAGCACAACGCAGCCTGGCAGCACTACGCAGCCGGGCAGCACAACGCAGCCTGGCAGCACTACGCAGCCGGGCAGCACAACGCAGCCTGGCAGCACTACGCAGCCGGGCAGCACAACGCAGCCTGGCAGCACTACGCAGCCGGGCAGCACAACGCAGCCTGGCAGCACTACGCAGCCGGGCAGCACAACGCAGCCTGGCAGCACTACGCAGCCGGGCAGCACAACGCAGCCTGGCAGCACTACGCAGCCGGGCAGCACAACGCAGCCTGGCAGCACTACGCAGCCGGGCAGCACAACGCAGCCTGGCAGCACTACGCAGCCGGGCAGCACAACGCAGCCTGGCAGCACTACGCAGCCGGGCAGCACAACGCAGCCTGGCAGCACTACGCAGCCGGGCAGCACAACGCAGCCTGGCAGCACTACGCAGCCGGGCAGCACAACGCAGCCTGGCAGCACTACGCAGCCGGGCAGCACAACGCAGCCTGGCAGCACTACGCAGCCGGGCAGCACAACGCAGCCTGGCAGCACTACGCAGCCGGGCAGCACAACGCAGCCTGGCAGCACTACGCAGCCGGGCAGCACAACGCAGCCTGGCAGCACTACGCAGCCGGGCAGCACAACGCAGCCTGGCAGCACTACGCAGCCGGGCAGCACAACGCAGCCTGGCAGCACTACGCAGCCGGGCAGCACAACGCAGCCTGGCAGCACTACGCAGCCGGGCAGCACAACGCAGCCTGGCAGCACTACGCAGCCGGGCAGCACAACGCAGCCTGGCAGCACTACGCAGCCGGGCAGCACAACGCAGCCTGGCAGCACTACGCAGCCGGGCAGCACAACGCAGCCTGGCAGCACTACGCAGCCGGGCAGCACAACGCAGCCTGGCAGCACTACGCAGCCGGGCAGCACAACGCAGCCTGGCAGCACTACGCAGCCGGGCAGCACAACGCAGCCTGGCAGCACTACGCAGCCGGGCAGCACAACGCAGCCTGGCAGCACTACGCAGCCGGGCAGCACAACGCAGCCTGGCAGCACTACGCAGCCGGGCAGCACAACGCAGCCTGGCAGCACTACGCAGCCGGGCAGCACAACGCAGCCTGGCAGCACTACGCAGCCGGGCAGCACAACGCAGCCTGGCAGCACTACGCAGCCGGGCAGCACAACGCAGCCTGGCAGCACTACGCAGCCGGGCAGCACAACGCAGCCTGGCAGCACTACGCAGCCGGGCAGCACAACGCAGCCTGGCAGCACTACGCAGCCGGGCAGCACAACGCAGCCTGGCAGCACTACGCAGCCGGGCAGCACAACGCAGCCTGGCAGCACTACGCAGCCGGGCAGCACAACGCAGCCTGGCAGCACTACGCAGCCGGGCAGCACAACGCAGCCTGGCAGCACTACGCAGCCGGGCAGCACAACGCAGCCTGGCAGCACTACGCAGCCGGGCAGCACAACGCAGCCTGGCAGCACTACGCAGCCGGGCAGCACAACGCAGCCTGGCAGCACTACGCAGCCGGGCAGCACAACGCAGACGGGCAGCACTACGCGCTGGCGCCCGCGGCGCTGAGGCCGTTCCCAATGGCCCTCGTCCCTCCAGCGGAGTGTGGGGCGGCAGCCCCTGCCCGCGCCGTCCCCCTGGGTCCCTCTGCAGATCACTCGGCCTTGTGGTGACTCCAGACTTTGAATAACACAACCAGACACGAGGCAAAGAGGAAGCAAGCGGCGCTCGCTGCACCTTGCAACTATATTTCTGTATCACATAGTTCAGCAGATTTTTAATTAGGAAGACATTACACTAAAGTTATTAGTAACCTTATATTTCTCGGTGCTTTTTGTATGAGAAGCCCAAAGTGTGTTGATGAAGACCTAGTAGTTATTCTGTATGACCACTGCACAAGGTTCCTGCCTCTGAGCTAGTCTAGAAAGAGCCAAAGAGCCATGCAGACTCCTGCAAATGCTCAAGCACGACCACCACATTACAGTCGTGAAGGGGAATCCCAACCACAGCCACTCTGACACAGTAGAGATGACCGAGACGCAAAGATTATGTCCAGCTAAAAGATCAGCCCTAGGAAAGGAGGGCAGAGAGATGTCAGCTGCCTCAAGGACATCCCAAGCTGGCAGCCCGGCTGGGACATAAGGAAGCTGAGACCACCGATTTGAAGTCCATCTAACTGAGAGGCAAAGGAGAACGGCAGCAACAAGCCACAATCCTCTCCGTTCTTTATCCAGGGAGCACAAATATCCCACTCCACCCCAAAGCAGCCCTGCTCAGTAATGCAGTAAACGCAGCCCTGTGGCTCTGACACAGATCAAAAATGTCAGGACTACTCAGGGCTGAGCACTGACTCAACACCAATTACCTGTTCTGACTCATATTTGTTAAAGAACCCGCTGACGGGCTAACTTGGCTCCGTCGGGCTTCACACCAGACCAGACACCACCTGCCTGCGCCACGGCAGCGGTGTTGGATCCGGGGAACGTGGGGGCCGCGCTCCGGCACCACCGGCAGCGTGTGCCTGCGCCCGTCCCGGCCCTGGACACCACTCCAGGGCGGCAGTCATCGGCCCCAGTGCCCAAAATGAAGTGTCACCTCCTTCCTTCGTGAGTGGCTTTGCACCATTTTAAATCCCCTGTGGTGTTTCTTTTTCTTTTCTTTTTTTTTTTTAACTGCCAGAAGACCTTCACTTTTGAGCAGGCTTCGTTATAGGCGCCCGTACGCTCAGGGGCTGCTGGTGGCCCAGGGAAGAGCTGACTCTGAGGGGAAACCCGTTGGTCCTGCTGGCTATGGGCACCAGGATCGAGGGAGCGTGTCCCCGTCGGTCCTGCTGGCTATGGGCACCAGGATCGAGGGAGCGCGTCCCCGTTGGTCCTGCTGGCTATGGGCACCAGGATCGAGGGAGCGCGTCCCCACGGCCTAGGAAGCAGAGTGCTCACGCTGCGGGCACCGAGGGGGCGCAGGACCTGCGATGCCCGTGTGTTCAGTTACCGATCTACACACACACACCCCTGGAAGGAGCCTCGGCAGGAAAGCGCCGGGATGTGGGATGCCCCGGGCGTCGAGGACGAGGCGGCATCACCTCGCCCGGGGCCGGCACTAGCACCGGGGCCGCCCGCGGGCGGCAGCGGGCGTGGCGGCGCCCCCGGGCGGC
>NW_010580600.1:34371-58284 GCF_000705375.1 Tinamus guttatus
CCCGCCGCCGCCTCGGCCCTGCGGGGCCTGCGCAGGGGGCTCCTCCGGCGGCCCTGTCGCTGCCGGTGTGTGGAGAGCAGGAAAGGGTCCGAAATCGTGCCATATATGTATATATAATACACATATATGTAATACACGTGTACACACGTGTGTGTATGCATATTTGCTTGTTTATATATCGTGTGCTCAGCGTGCGTTTGGGCGTGCGGTGAATCGAAGGTGCCGGGAGGTCAGTGGGGATTTTGCTGCCCCAACCGGCTTGTAAATCTGCCGCTGCCCAGGGCGCCTCCCGCAGCGGCGCCGTGACCCGTGTGTGTGTGTGCATGTACACACGTCATGTGCAGCACATACGTGCGTGCATACGTGCATTAGCGTGCGTGGTACATGCAGCGTGTGTCGTGTGATAGGTAGTGTATGTATCATAGTATGTATTGGCATTCGGAGGGATTTGGGAGGGCTGCGGGGGGAGGTGTGGGGCAGGCAAGGCCTGGGGACGCGAGGGGCCTTGCTGGCTCCAGAAGCGCCGTCTGGCTCCACTCGTGCTCTGAGGGCAGAGCTGTCCCTACTGTAGGGAGGGCATTTCCTTCCGAGGAGAGGCAGGCACAAGCGCCACAGTCCCCGCTGCAAGCAGTGTGTTTCTGCTCGCAGGTTTATGCTGGTGAGTGTGTTTAGGCTAACTTAAAGCACTGCTTGGTGTGGCAGCCTTGGTTTAGTGTGAGTCTTCTTGTTGGGCCTAGCCTAATATATTTTCAGGGTTGAGATGACTGAAATAAGATGACTTCTTACTGGTTTGACCGATAGTGTGTTTTATGATACCTTTTCATTGGGCTTTGTTGGTTGTATGCATTTATTCAAACGATCTTAAGGGACAGTAATGCTTTGTGGGGTGGGAACAGGAGGACTCAATGCTAATACCCTCATCTGACTCAAGTCCATGCAGAAGAGCACATGTAACTCACTGCAGTTCCGAAATGCCTCAAGTCCCTTGTAAATGTAGTTTGGGTTCCTGAATTACAAGGGTTTAAAACAAAGGAGACCCAAATGGCTGGGAGATTTTAATTATCTACTTACCGTGTGTGTTTGTGGGCTTCAAGGAGAAGTGAATCTTTTGTGAGTGCTGCTGCTGGATTTGAAAGGCTCAGGGAACAGCTCAGAAGAGGATGTAAAGAGGGAAGTGGGAAAAATGTGCGGGGGCAAAAAAAAAGGCATGGAAGTATCTTTGGAGAAGGAGGTGGCACTGCAAGCAGTGTGAGGTGAGCTTGAGTGGAGAGGGACAGGGAGCACAGGTGGCAAAGTTTTTTTTCCATTTTCTACTTCTTACTCCAAAGGACTAATCGGAAGTTATTGGAGTTTTTCTAGCTTTTTGTTTTCTCTTTAAAAATGCTGGTGTGGTGAGGTGAGCAGAAAGCAGTGCCTTTCCCTCAGAGGCACACCCAGCTATCCTGATAAACAGCTGCCTTTCTTAATAAGTGCCCATGACATGCTGCACTCCTCCACATCTGCCCTGAGCAAAATAACTGGTCTTTCTGCCACTGCTTTTACAAGAGCAATCAAATTGGCTTTCCTTCTCGCTGGTGCTGAGATGGGTTGGTTTGATTTTGGTGCAGTTTGCCTTGTGGGCGCAGGTAAGTAGCATGGGTGGGTTCCCTCCGCCTCCTCCCAGCTGGAAGCAGAATTGATCCCTGCCTGGGCAAGGGAGGAAGGGTACCAGGAGCCTTCTGGCATGGCTGATTGCTGTGGTGTGGCTGATGAAAGCAGCTAAAATCTCTCTTTGCAGCTGTTTGTGCCTGCCCTGCTGATGCTCCGCTTCTCTTGAAGAAAGAAGGTGCTGCTTCCTCCCGCTCGCAGCCCCAAATCTTTTTTTTTTTTCCATGTACAATATCCACTACAATTTGTATGTGTTGGATGGCCTCTGGTGGGCAGGAAGCTGTTGTGGTTTGGTTTGTTTCTGAAGCATGTGTAAGACTTTGACAGGAATGAATTTTTAACTCGTTTCTGACACCTCTGTAGACCCTCATAGGCAGAATCAGCTGGGGATGGTGCTGTTAAACTTAGTGATCTGTCTGGTAATAGATCAGGCTGTGTTTTTAAGGCCTCTAATTCAATGTAGTACAGAAATGGCTGGGCAGCAAGTTTATAGCTTGTACTTTCTTTGTCTAAAAAACATGTATTTGAGACTAAGCCATATAACCGATATCCTTATCCTACTCAAGTCTTTTCAAGTTGGCATTGTAATTATTTTTCTACAAAGGTGCAGCATTGCCTGCTAATTAGTGTCATTAAATGGGTTAGTTTTAATGAGAGCTCACTGAGCTTAAGTTCCTTGCTGAGTAAATTTACTGAGATATTTTTTGTGTCTTGCTGAAATACACAAGTATTCCCCTGTCTATCTCTCTTAAGGGATTACTTAAAACTTGTTTAGTGGCCCCTTAGAAAACAGTCTGTGCTTCAGCTAGGCCTCTGCTAGGACTTTATCCGACTGAGTGTAAAGGGGCAGCAGTGAGATGGTTTTAGGTGTTCAGTCCATGTCCCTGCGGTGGCTCTTCACCCGCTCTCCAGTCTTATGTGGGCAGGTGGAGGGGAGTGGGACAGTCACCTCGCTAATACGAGGCTTAGTCGTCTGCTCATGATCCCTAGCGTTGAGCTGCAACCTCTGCAGAGCTGCCCTCTCCGGCTTTGTGGCGCATAGTAAAAGGATGCTGCTGAAAATGGGAGAAAGAGGGTGGAAAGGTAGTTGTGTAAAGCTGCAGTGCTGGAGCTGCCAGAAGCGCAGAGCCCTTTTTGTACTGCTAGAAGTGTTCAGGTGAGCCATCAAACCGGCTGCAACGCCAGCGCGCTCCGCTGTGCTGTGACTGTGAAGCAGGCAGTGGGAGACCTGGTGCCCTTTAGCCATTTGTTTTGGCACAGTTGCTTTTGGAGATGCTGTGGACCAGATTAGGAAACTTTGATAAGCGTAGCCTGTTGGAAAAAAGGGAGCAAAACAAAACAAAGGACTGTTGCTTTCCTCATGGTGTTCCTGATGCAGATTCAGGTTGTGTTGCCAGTGCGGCTGAGGCAGCAGAGTGGGGCAGCCAGACCTGCTACATAATGTTTTGGAGTGTCAAGCCATAACCTTGGAGATCCTGAAGAGTCTGAGAGTGAGTAAAGGCCAGGAGATGGTGTTTATAGTGCACTAGTGCTCTTCTAGGACTATCAGAGGAGCAAAGAAGCTGAGGATGGGGAGTTTGACTAGAGGTCTTTGCACATATCTCTGCAATCTACCAAGTTGTCTGAAAGAGGGAGTGGTCTAGAAATCCCTCGGTTGCATTTCTTCAGCCAGCGTATGTCCCCAAGCTGTTGTAGTTGATGACTTTCTGAGTGCGCTCTGCAAGCAAACCAGGGGCAGTGTTGGGGGCCGGGAGCTGCTTGGGGGCTCTGGGCTGCAGGCAGCCATGCCCAGGCGCGCTCCGCTCGCTCCTCACGGCGCTGGGGTCTGCGGCGAGGAGCGTGGCGCTAGGACCAGCCAGGGCGGCACCGCGTGGCCCACGGCGTCCTGCCCTGCGTCCCGGGAGCGCCCCTGGCACCGCAGCCCGGCATGGCTTTGAGGTCAGAGGCAACTGGGAGAGTTGACGGGAGGTATATATGTGCATTAAAGTATGTGTGAAACCGACTGTGTTTCTGCTGGATCTTTATGATTCCCGCTGCAGGTCAGAAACTTTCCAGTTTGGTGGGTCCTGAGAGACATGTTTAATCCTTCCCTGGGCACAGGCTGTTGGCCATTTTGGAGACAAGATTTTTGCATGAGGTGTATATATATATATACCTGCCATGTTTAGATATATGATAGGGCTGTGCTTCTGAGGGGCATTTGTTGAATCGTGCGGTTCCATTGCCCTATTTCAGGCTCCTTTTGGAGAGCAAATGCCAAGAGAGCTTGCATACCTGGGAGCTGAGCAGAGAAAAAGCGCGTGCAGTGCTTATGTCCTGCCCAGGCAATAGCAACAAGCAGTGGAAAACACAGCTCTGCGAGTCAGCGGCTCTATCTATTAGAAAAGTTGCCAGTTTTATACATTTTGATCTGCGAGTAGGATAAATAGCCTTATGTGCTTCAGGCTTTACGGTTCTTAAATTTCATGGGGAAGTTAATGCTGGGATGCAGCTGAGCTTTTAATTTTTCCGGTTTCTGTCACATATTTGGCTGTGCTGGTGCTGAGCTGCTCGATCCCTGGTTTTCCTTTCGCGATAGGCACTGTGACCATGCAGGCTCTGACACGTCCCTGGCAGCTTCGGGCTGATGAGGAGCCAGTCCAGTGAAGCTGCAGCTGCTCGTCTGCACGGGGCAGGGGTAGTGGGACGGGCCCTCCTGCCGTGAGGGCCCACGTCGGCCTTGCTGCGTGCCCTGTGGTCTGGCCTGTGGGCGCCCTGCTCTGGCCGGCTGTCTCCGAGGGGTTTTCCTTGGAAGGCCATTGCAGCTGGAGCCAGGCAGCCCCTTGCAAAGTGGTTAGAGACTCTTTGCCGCAGGTGAAATGACAGTACAAGCTCCCATTGCTACTGTTCACCGGCTCTGTTGCATTTCCAGCCCTGGATTTCTTCCATCATCTGTATCGTAAATGCTGACCACACCCAAAAGGAATATAAAACAGTCCACGTTTTGATGGTGGACCATTTTTATGGTCTATTTGCAGAAGACTTACCTGCTTTGACTCCATCCGTGTTTGATCTGCAAGGTTTTAGCCATGGGAGACTTACCCATGCAGGGCGGTTTGCATTTGCCAGAGCCCTGGTTCTCCTCCCTGCAGCTACATGATTGCAGTAACTTGTGATTTCTAACCTTGCCTGCTGGAGAGGATGGAGACTGGAGGTGGTTTGGTCTAGTAGAGCAAGTTGTTAAATTGATAGCCATTCTGAAGGAATGTGTGTCTGGCTGTCACACCCAAACATTCCTGGTCGTTTTTGAGTTACCTCTTTCAAAACACCTCTTTCAGATTCTTAAAAAACGGTACAGGAATTTTGTACTTGCCAAAGCAGCGATCTCTTAAAGATAGAAGCAGTGGAAAGCTGGCAGCAGGCTTAAGGCATTTTCTCCTGAGACGGAAGCTGTTTGATTTAAGTTCCAAAAGCTGAGGAAAACAAAATAAGAGAGAGTTTTCCTCATTAATGTTTAAAAACCGAGTGCTGTTGCCGATAACTCCTCTCTAATGAGTCACTTATTGTTGTAGCATAACAAAAAACAAGCAGCACCATGATCTGAGTAATATTGCCTCCTAGTTAAGTAGTTCTGTTCATTTGTCATAGTGGCAGCTTCCTGTAAAACAGAGGAGGAGGACTTGGTGAAATTCAGAGACCAGAATATAGTAGGTCCTGGCACCTCTGGTTTAAAATGAACTTCCCTTGAAGAAGCACCTGGACAGCCGGCTTGGGAACTACAGGGCCTGCACTTCATCCGGACAGTTTTACTGGAAATGGGCCTGCTGCCCGGAGCCGTAGCACAGACAGCTTGCTTTGCACCTTGCACCTCAACCAGTAAGATGGGTCCTTGCTTTAAACATGGCCTGGCAGCGTACTTTCAATTTTGACATTGACTGTGTTAGCTGGGGGTTTGGATTGGGGTTGAGCTTTTACTGCCTTTATGCATTTTTTCACTTTGACTCTTGTGCTGAGGAAGTTGCATTACTTGTGTGACCTTCCGAGGAGATGCGTTAAAATGAATGAACAGTTCTTCCCACTAAACTGAAGGAGAGTCCCTGCTGGAATTATAGTAATCCTGTTTATCGCAAGGCAAGGCCTAGGACACGCTGTCACTGTCCCTGTCACGCTTTTAGTGTGATTGCTCAGCTGATGGGAATAGCAAAACCTCTGGCAATGTATGTTCAATTTCTAGCTCGATTGGTCCGTGATAGGATCTCCTGGCACTGCATTAAGCTCTGTAGGATGTCTGGGTGGAGTTTAATGGCACTGTCTTTTAAGTGTTTATCCTTCATTTTAAAACGAAGGATAAAGTTCAGAACCCAAGGGAAGACAGAAAGCAGGAATTTTAATATCATATAAAGTGCTACTGAAGTTTACAAGATTTTATTTTTTAAAATGTATTAGCCAGGGGGGGAGTTTAATGTTTTCGACGTATTTTATGTCCTGCTAAGTAAAATGTTTTTTATTGGCGAGAAGTACAAAATTACATAGGCCTTGGTCGTACTGTTTGAACAATGAAATGTTCGTTATGGCTTCTCCTGGAGCATTATAATTAATGCTTACTAGTACAATTTTAGAGCAAGCAGAAAGGACCGAGGTAAATTGATGCCATCTTGCTCCCTTTAAATGTGTATCTGAGAACAAGATCTAAGGTACTCAGGATCCAAGTAAGGCTTAGTTTCCTATTTGACAGTTCAAAGCAGAAATACTCTGTCTTTGGAGTATTTCCTATTTTTTCTTACATTATGCGTGGTAACACTTCTTATACCTTTATTCCTTGCCACATGGACAGTTTAATCACAAAAGAAATACTTTGGTGGTAAATGCGACTCTTTTATTAAAAACAAACAAAAAAACTCTGAGGATTTTCTCTGGCCATGTGCTGTGTTGTAAGTAATTGTCCAGCCTAATAAACGCAGGCAGCTTTGTTTGCTGAAATGTAGTAGGTTGGTTTACCTATTGCCCATGTGTGGTTTTAGTTATCAGAAGTATGCTGCATATTCCCTTTTAAGAAGGTGGTGTTGTAGTTATAATCTGTTAATACAAATAAAGTAGATGAGGTCGGAGACAGAGAAAATTTTATCAACCAGCTGATGTGATGGGGAGGAAATAGGCATGTGGGCATGTTCTTCCTTTTCCAGGTTTCCCTCTGAAAGCCTGCTGTTCTCTCTCTCTCTCTCTCCCTTTTTTTTTTTTTTTTCCTCTTGTTTCCCTATCCTTTCTACCTGTCCCTTTATTTTGTAACTAAAAGATTCAGTTACAAAAGGACTGGAGTGAGTAGGGGTGTCAGAAAAACCATAGTTGGCCGGTATAGACTTTTTTTTTTTTTTGTCTCTGGGAATGTCTGTGAGCAGATATTTCTGGAAAAGCACCAGAGCATGTGCAGAGTGCCAATGACCCACGGGTTCTTCCAGTTGGTTATCTGCTAATTCCAGACCTATCGATGGATTTGCTTTTGTAGCTATTAGTATTTCTGGCCTCTACAGCATCTTGTGGCAAATAAGGGGGTGTGTGTGGGAGTCATTTCTTGTGGGTTTGTAGAGCCTTCCAAGTACATTATCTCTTTAATGTGAAGACGGGCAAGAAGAGGGGAGTCCATTAGTATGTTCTTTGAGTCTTCTGTATTGTTTGTGCGAAGGGATGTCCAATACTATTCAGTCTTTGAGATTTGTCCATAAGGTAGGCTTTTGTGACACCGTAATTATGTTTCGTTTGTTATTTTCAATGCTTTTCCTAATCCTTCTGCATTCGTTAATAGAATCTAATGTTCATTTTCACATAACTGAAATTGTAATTTTTAGCTGGTAGTGTAAAAGCACTAGAAATTTTTTTTTTTTAAAAAGTACTTTGTGATGCCTCGAATAGTCCATTTAAATGCAAGCAGAGGTAGTAGTTTATTAACAAGTGGAGTATAGAGATGAGATCTTTTGTACTCTGTTTTACATGGATAAAATGTGATGCAAGAAAAGTTAATGCTTGATGGAGCAGTAATAGATTGCAAGAACTCTGTAACCTTAAAAAGACTAAGGTATATCACAAATCTAAGTGCAGTATATATGGGTAGCTGGATGCTAAAACTTTTCCCTTCAAGCTTGATTATTATGTTGTGTGCCTGTTCCCTCCCTCCCCTGTTTCCGGCATTCAGTATGTGCTAATAATTATGGCATAATTTTTTCACTCGGTTGCAATTTCTTTGTGAGGGTCTTAACACTTTTTTAAAAACAAAAAGCCATGAAGAGATATCATTGCATAATGTGGAGAGAAAGAAGTGACTGACCTGTGACCTAATATTCTAAATTGTTTATAAAGAAAATAAACTGTGTTCTCAGATCACCAGTTAGGAAAGAAAGTTACTTGCTTTCAAATGAGAATGAGTTGAATATAATGCATACTACTGCTTCAAACCTGGATTATCTAATAGTAGTTAAAGTAAGTTAAAAGTAACTGCCTGTGTTGCCAGTTGTAGTGCAATGCTATTGTTACACTATTAATTTGTATTGTTTTTCAGCTTCAAGAAACTCAAAAACACGTGAGAAAAGATGACGAGATCTAGATCAAGATCACCACGATGGAAACAAAGGTACACATTTACCTAGATCTTCATTTCTGTTCTGAAATGTAGTCCTGTATATGGATTTATAACAAAGATCTAAAGCTGTTAAGTAAAATAAAACCAAAAGAAGCCAGAATCACAATTTAAAATTTTTGTGTTTTAGCCAAGTATAATTTTTTTCCAGACTGAAACAACTTGTTCCAAAACTGAACAACTTCTGAGCCATTTTTTTTTCTAACAGTAATTTTTTTCTACTACTTTTGACTAGAGGTGTTAAGATCTTGCTCTCCACCAAGAACCATGCACAAATTGCTTATTTTGGGATTTGGAACTACTTTAAGCACCAAACTCTCAGACAATAGTTAAAAGCTCAGTTAAACGTAAAAACTTTTTTTACTCAGACACCACTTAATATCTTTAGACACTCCTGTTTTGTGTCTTAATCTAGAGGGAGAAGTCAAATGACTGCTTTTCTAGCTTTGGGAGCTGACCTCAAAATCAATTTGTAGCATGGTTAGATACGCCTGACAGCATAAGGTGGAAAAAAATCACAGTGGGAAATCACAGTGCCCTTTTGAAAAGTAGCCTGGTGGCATGTGTCTGATGCCACCAGAACCATCATGCAAGTAGTTACCTGCCTAATTTTTAGGACTTGCAATGGAAATTTTAGATGCTGAATTAAGAGGCTGGAGTATGATTTTTAAGACATCAGAGCTATTGGTGTGTAATAAAAAAAGTATATACATATATATATATATGCACACTTGGACAAAAAGACCAAAACATTTTTTCTCGAACTATTTTTTCTGTAGAAAGAGCTCACCTGTGTAACCCTTTTCTCTTTCTAAGATAGGATATTCTGTAATGCTTTAAATCAGCAGCATTTCTTTGCATGACTTCCTGGCCCTGCAGAGGCTCATTTTTTGTTGTTGTTGTTTGTATTTCTTTAGTGTTTTTTCTTCCCCGTTTTTTTTTTTTCTCTTGGCACAGACAAAGACAGGGAATGCTTGAGAAGTGTGAAGAATTATGTAACAGTTGTTTTAAATGTAGTAGAAACCTCGTATGTACATGACACTAATTTGAAATGAAAAATGCAGTGTGAGGAGAATGACTGACTTTCCAGTCTTCTGAGAGGGTGTTCTTCCTGTGAAAACTTTTAACAGGATGCAAGTAAATTAGTCTAGCCAGACAAATGCTTTGAAGATCTTGGCTTGTATTATTATTATTTTTTTTTTTTTTTACAAGTTGGTTACTATGTGCTGTACTCTATCATGCTTTTGTACTGAACAGATGTTCTCATGAAGAGTATGATTTGGTTTTCTGGGACTACTTAAAGTGTTATCTATCTTGTTTTTTGTCTCAGGTCCTTATCGCCAGCATTTAGGAGTCCAGAACACCATAGGCAAAGGCATGCTCATATTAGTTATGACTGTGAATACAAAAACTTTCGTAAGGACCCAAAGAAGTCTATGCCTTGGAGGGCAGAAGATGGAAAGTATGGACAAAGCAATTCTAGATTTGCACCTCATGGAAATAACCACCAGAGAATGTATGAACGTAGGTCACCTTCACCAAACCTAAAAAGAATTCTCTTGGAAGATACTTACAGTCATAAGCCCTACAGAACACATTCATCAGAAAGAACTGAAAGCAATAGGAGATATCAGTTACCACCAAAATACTCAGAAATGCCGTATAAAGAACATGACCGACCATTTTACCAGCACAAAATGGAAGAGAGATATATGTCTGAGCACTATAAAGTCACCGGAAATGAAAAAGGAATGAAACCTTTTCATAGACCATTAGGGGCATCATGTAAACTTGAAAGGAAATGGCATGAAGATGACTTGAGGCACCAGAGATTACATGAGAAGTATGGTCAGTCACCCAGAAGAGTGTCTGATGAGTGTACGGCAAGGAGCTCTTTACAGAAGAGGTATAGGAATAAAATAATTAAAACCTGGGTATTGTGGTGTAAAGCCTCAAGTGAAAGTCTTTTTTCATTATAGTTGAAGATACCCACCTTGAAACACGTTTGCCACTTTGTAGTTTAATTTTGGGCGACTGGTAATAGTGAAGTATTTGTCTTTTAAGTAAATCGTTATTGATGGCTAGAGTGTGAGAGGATAATATTTCCCTCTTAAGAGCCCCTGCACATCTGTACCGTGGCATGAGGGATTATGGGTTAACTTGCCACGCATTCTGCTGTCCAACATTCTGCACATATAAGTTCTCACTTTCTTCTCTAGTGCAAGTGTAAATTGCTTTATGTCAACACAGGTATCCTGAAGATCACGATTACAGAGAATATGGGCACACGTCTAAAAGGGCTAAAGAAATGGAGAGGTATGACGATGGAGAAATAGCAAGAAATTCCAAGTGGAAGAAAGAACGCTCTTTTGCACCCTACAAAGAAAAGGAGGAGCAAAGAAATGTGGGTGCCCAGTCTCACCGGTCGGCCGAAAGGGAGTACTCGGAGGGGCCCGTCACAAAGTTAACCTACGAATACAGTCACAAACGACGCAGGCATCCAGACGGGGAAAAGTCTTTTTCAGCTGATAGAGCTCAGAAGTATGGAAAGCAGGAAGACCAGAAATACAATTCTTCTAAGGGAGCCCGGGATAGCAAAGAGTTAGATTACTTTAGCGGTGAAAGAGCGAGACAGATGGAAGAAGGGCACATTGAAGTACCTGTTAAATACAGCTCGAAGAAGGGCTGCAATGCGTGCGTTAACTCTTGCAAAACGGATGTGGATCTGAGATCCTTTAATAACAAGCAGAAGGAAAAAGTAAGGAAAGAAGGGGAAATCAGGAAAAAAGTAGATTCTTCCAATAGCCAGCATGATTCAAGTCATACAGTTTCAGATGTGAAAATGTCAGATGTCAGCTGTAGGAGGGAACGTCTGACAATCAAAGTGGATATGAAGAAAATGGTGTCCAAGTACAGGTATTGTCTTCTCCTCATCTTTTCTTTCTTTTTATCTGCTTAGTTTGTGAATATGGGAGAAACTAAGGTTTCCGAAAGAGGTAATAAGCACAAAACAAGGTTGTAACTTATTCTAAAATGTTAACTTGCCTGGACTGGAGGGGCTCTTTCCAGTAGCTCCGTGCGCCTCTTGTACTGTGGAGCTCCCTGCACACAGTGTTCCAGATGATCCTCCCCCTCTACTCAGCCCTGGTGAGGCCACATCTCCCTCAGCCTACTGGCAACACTTCCTAGTGCACCCAGGATATTTTTGGCCTTCTTGGCCACAAGAGCATGTTTCGGGCTCATAGTCAGCTTGTTGTTCCAGTTCCTTCTCAACAGAGTTGCTTTCAAGCTGGGCAGTCTCCAGCTTGTACTAGGGAGGTTTATTTCCCCCTAGGTGCGCCTGCCTTTGAACTTCATGAGGTTCTGCTCCATCTAACTCTGGCCTGTCCAGGTCTCTGAATGCAGCACAATCAGCCACTGCTTCCAGTTTTGTCTCATCCTCAAACTTGATGAGGGTGGGCTCTATGCCTTCACCCAGGCCACTGATGGAAGAGTTGAATAAGACTGGAGTCAGCACTGGTCCTCGGAGGATGCTGCTAGCTGCAGGCCTCCACTGTGCTGCACTGTGCTGGCTGCAGGCCTCTACTGACACTGTGCTCCTGGTCTCAGTCCACTGAGCTCTGCCATTCAGGCAGTGCTCAGTGCACCTCACTGTACACATCTAGCCCGCACTTCTTGAGCTTGCCTATGGGGATGTTGTGGGAGACAGTAGCAAAAGCCTTGTCGAGGTCAAGGTAGGCAACATCCACTGTTCTCTGATCCAACCAGGCAGTCCTTCTATCTTAGAAAGTTATCAGACTGGTTAAGCGTGATTTCCCCTTGCTGCACCCGTGCTGACTGCTCCCGATAAGCACCACATGCTCACTGAAGACATTCAGGATGAGCTGTCCCATCACCTTTCCAGGGTTGGCGGTGAGGCTGACTGGCGTGTAGGGCCCTGGGTCATCCTCCTTGCCATTTCTGAAGACTGGAGTGACGTTGGCTTTCTTCCAGTCCTCAGGCACCTGCCCTGTGCTCTGTGACCTTTCCGAGGTGAATGAGAGTGGCCTACCAAAAACATCTGCCAGCTCTCTGCACTTGTGAGTGCATGCCATCAGGGCCCATAGACTTGTGGGTTGTGGGTGTGTTTTTTGAAATCCTTTTTTTTTTTTTTGGAGATATGTTTTTTTATTTGCCTGAATGATCTCTAACCTGAACTTCCTCAGCCTAAGGAAGGTTGTCTTTTCTCCAGACTTTCTCTCGTTTCTGCTGAGGGCTGCCCTAAGCTGTAAAGACTGAAGAAAAAGTGGTATTCAGCAGCTCTGTTCTCTCTGTACTCTTTGTCACCAGGGCACTCACCCCATGCAGCTGCTGACCCACTTTTTCCCTAGTCTTCCTTTTGCTACTGATGTATTTCAAGAAGCCCTTCTTGGTGTACTTGACCAGATTGAATTCCAGATGGGACTTAGCTTTCCTTGTCCCATCCCTGTGTACTCTGACAATGTTCCTCTACTGTTCCTGAGTTTCCTGCCCTTTTTTCCACATTCTGTTTTGTCAGGAGCTCCTTGAACATCCATGCAGGTCTCCTGTCCCCTCTGCCTGGCTTCTTACCAGAAGGGATGGACTGACCCCTAGACAGAGCTTGATCCAATCCAGTTGTTCTCTCCCGTAAAGAGCCAACTCCACCTTGTTTTCCTGGCTTTCTTCAAAAGCACACAGCCCTCCGTGGTAGCACTGCAGGCATGTGAGCTGTCCCACCATGTCTCTAATGGCATGGAGATCGCTGCCCTGCGCTGCATGGGGATTTTCCTGTTTATTCCTCCTGTTGTGTGCCTTGGCGTGCAGCATTTCAAAGAGGTATTTGAGTGTGCAGGTTTGCCATGAGAGCTACAAGAGGATCCTCCATAGTCCATCCCGTATGGATGCACCCACTGGAGGCATCCTGAGCTCAGCCGTGTTTTGCTGACTGCTCTAGCTCCCCCTGTCCCCTGTCTTTCCTAGTTTGAAGCTCTCCTTAACCAGGCAGGCCAAGCTGTGGTAAAAATGCACGTGTCCTGCTTAGTGAGGAGGGGGCCATCCCTCCCCATCAGTTGCTGATCTTCAAGCAGGGTCCCATGGTTGTAGAAACCAAAACCCTGTTCCCAACAACAGTGGTGCAGCTGGTTGGTAACTTGACAAATTTGTCTGTTGCTCCTCTCACCCTTTCCTGCACCAAAAACTGAGAAGATGGCCTGGCCTCCCAGGCCCGTGACTACCATGCCCAGAGCTCTGAAATCCTGTTTGATGTTTTCCAGTTTTCCCTTGATGTCATTAATGGCTGCATAAAAGAGCAGCAGAGGGTGATAGTCCAACACATGGACAAGCCTTTCTTATTTCTGGAAGTTAATATAAGAAAAATATTGTTTGTTTTTGTTGTGAGTGCACCCAGAAGTCTGCTGGTAGCAGTCGTCTCTTGCTGGTTTGAAGAGTCGCACACAATGGAGAGGGTGATTATTTGCAGACTGAAGAACTGCGATGTTGATTACAGTTTGCTTCATATTTAGCAGGTTTTTTTCCACAGCCCAAAGTGAAGAAAATGAAAGTTTTTAAAACTGAAAGCATGATTTTCGTAGGATGTAGTGGCTGGGTGTGTTTTTGCTGCCTGCTTCAAGGCATTTAACTAACATGTGACTTGAAATACCTTAGCTGAGAAGAAAATGTTCCTTATAAACCTGGGAAGAAGATAGATAAAGCATCTACAGTAAATGCCTGAACCGAGGTTGCTGGAATTCCTTCTCAGGTTCACTTATTTCCAGTTTACCATAGCAAGTGGGTGACCCCTGGGACCTGCCAGAGGTTGTTTCTATAATGTAATTTTTGTGGGATATATGTCTTTGAATCTTCAGGTGCAGCATGGGCAGGTTCCTAATAGCTTTCCTGAAAGCATGGTAAAGAGAGCCTCCATCCTAAAAAAAATTTCTTGCGGAATCCTTGAGTCCTGAACTCAACTTTCCAAATGACAAGTGTTTTTACTGAAACGAAAACAGCAAAATTGATTTAAAAAAATTAAAAATAAGTTTGCGCACTACTAGTGGTCATTCTGGAGGAGAGCTGTTTCACTAAGCTTTAAATTGTGATTTTTTTTTTTGAAGACAACGTAAGGTATTAAGATCTCTGAACTGTCTTGAAAAGTGCTTATAGCTCTTGGTAAATGTAAAGGAAAAAAAATAATTATCTTCCCGAATGATACTAAGAAAATATTTTAAATCAGAATCTTATTTTGTCTCTTAATTGGTAATCTAGTTTAAAATTTTCAGTTTTTGTACTGCATAATTCACAAGGGTTTGAGAGCTCAGACATATGTAGCTGTGTTGTTCTTGCTTTCCTTCCTTACATTGTCACCAGTATTTCTTGCCTGACGTCCTTTAATTAAAAAAGGAAAGAAATCAGATTTCAGTTTCATCATATTCCTCATAATTTTCCTAAAATGAATTTCTTAATTTACTGTTTTATTCTATTTGAAGTTTTCAAGTATACTGAATTCTATTAAAGTGCATATCTACAAATTTTTATTCTAGGGCTGCTTCTAGTCATACTACAGAGAGACAGATGTCACATGATCTGGTTGCTATTGGCAGGAAAAATGAAAATTTTCACCCAGTGTTTGAACACATGGAATCTGTAACACAAAATGTTGAAAACAATCCATCAAGAGAATTTACTCAGGAAATAATCACAATTATCCATCAAGTTAAAGGTGGTTATAATATTTTGGGTATACGTATTTGTGTGTGTTTATATATTTATAATTATTAAAAAGAATTAAATATGTTGTTCTTGTAGACCTCAGGTGTTTGACTTCATTTATCTTGTATTTTCTTTAGTTGCAATTAATGGGTAATATAGCTTCCCTTTATTTTTTCAAATTAGTTTTCAGACTGCTGTTTAGTATTCAGTGTTGAACTTTGTTAGCTGTAGATTACAGTAGCTTGAGTATTACCATAATAGAGCTGGTAAATAACTTTCTATTCAACTTAGACATATTTCTTATTGAATAAAATTAAGTTGGACTGGCCTAATCTTTCATTTCTGAATGTGGGGCTGCAAATGGAAATAGTTGGGAATTTTTATTTCAAGTTGTGTTAAGAGATTTTCTTAACAGTAAATCTTTTAGGCGATAAGATATTCAACTGTACGGTTCAAATACCAAGAAGAAAATAAACATACTTGTATTTAATGTCTCTTTACAGCAAATTATTTTGCATCTTCTGACATAACTTTACATGAACGGTTCTCAAAAATTCAGGATAAACCTGTTGCAAATATGAACGAAGTTAAAACACATTTGGATCCAGAAATTCACAGGTAATGGATATAATTTTGTCTTTATTTCTGTTAAGGTAATTACTTATCTTCAGTATACTGAAGATACGATACAGCTGAACAGTGTCGTTTCTCTGCCTGGGTAGTAGTAACGTAGTTGCTTAAAAGTAATAAATAGTAATGTAGTTGCTTAACAGTAATACTCTTGCTATTGATAATGATGGTGCCTGTTTTTATGTAATATTTCTGTTCTTCTAGGAGGATTGATATGTCTCTAGCGGAACTTCAGAACAAACGAGCTGTGCCGTCTGAATCTCCACAGGTATCTTACTGTTTGACCAAAGTAGTTAAATAACTGAAATGATACGGTCACAAGTAACATTTTTGATGTTGACAGGCCATTTTTACATGTTTTGAAGACCATCAGTAATTTTGCCTATTTCTAATGCTTTTAGCAGATGTATGGATGTAATCTGAATGGTGCTCATATACTGTGCTGCTGACTAGTACCATACATTTGTCTTTTGTGGTAGCTAGAGTGTTTTAGATGGCGTTTCAAGAAGTGAGAGTAACTATTTGTTTTAAAATAGTCCAAATGGTAAGTTGGTGAATATTGACATATGGATCCAACTTTATATCTGAAGTGTTTTTTTTTTTTTTTTAAGCCTTAATGTCTTCTGTATCCCAGTGTTAGATTGACTAAACATCCAGAGAGGAGATCAAAATTTTATATTTTTTTCTACAGTGCATGTATGTGAAGATGCAAATTAAGAACAGTAGACTTTCTTACCACTGGGGTCTATGTGAAAATATTCACATAGATATAACTCCATGTCTAACGCCTGTGTAACTCCGTGCTGAAATGCACAGTGCTGTTCTAATACTCTGTTCACTGTTGTTTGGAAATTTGTGGATAGGTAGCTGGAGGGAGTGATTTGGACTCTTTTTGCAACTGCTGTGGAATTTGGATTCCTGGGTTGATAGGCATCTGTCTTAAGTGCAGGTGGTTGAACCACTTTACTGAGGTTACATGATTCCTGAAAAGCAGAATAAAGTCACTTAGTTTACATAATATTGTTCAGTTATTTTGAACCAACCTGACATCAACCCTTCCTTTCAACTAGAACATGATGAGAGTTCTAGAAGATCCAAATGATCTGCGACATGATATAGAAAGGAGAAGAAAAGAGAGATTGCAGAATGAAGACGAGAGAGTATTTCGTATGGATGGCATCACTCCAAGGTAATTAGCTGGTACAAATTGTGTTTGCCCAAACCTGTGGTTATCTTATACATTCATTTTGTATTTTCGAGGCTTTCCCACAGTTGCATTCAAGTATGCTCTGATTCTTTTCAGTAGGTTTGTCCTTGCAAGTCTGACTCAGCTTGAAATTCTACTGGTGTACATTGCAAATGCTCCTGCAACTTGCGCTGTAATGAAGTGTTACCTTGAAAAAGATTAAGCTGCAGTGGAAAAGAGAAGAGAGTAAACAAAGCCCAAAGCACCCTTTTCTCCCTACTCCCTTGCCGTCCCCCCAAACTTACCCTGTAGGCCTGAATGGGAAGAGGGGAAGAAATGAACTTAAAAGAGACCTGGCTGTTTTTAAATTCTTCTTTCTAAATGGCATATAATATTCTCTTGGTATTTTGTAGTTTTAGTCTAGAATGCTTTTACAAAACTGCAAAATACCAAGAGAATATTATATGCCATAAATATGTCATGTTGTCCTGGCTCTCTGTAACGCTATGGGGAGTACTAGCAAAAAACTGTTTTTCTTCTAATTCTGAAAGAATTCTATGGAGGAAAACTATAGAAGGTTTGGAATAGCTTATTACTGTTATGAGTTCCTCTGTAAGACATTTGGCGCAGAGATATTTGTTACCCTGAGTCATCCTTATTTCATTGCTGATACCAGAGGATTTTCTGGTTGCAGTGAGAAAGTACTTGGCTTATTCCTATGGGAGATGGGAGGGAATCATTCAAGTAAATGATTCCATATGATAGTATTGATTTGAAGATATTTCTTAAAAATGAACAGATGCCATCATATTAAATGTAGTCTGTAATGACAGACTGTGGCGATACACAAAGGAAAGGTGACTTGTGGAGGTGGAGGCAGGCTTGAGCTGTAGAATAAACAGATTTCTTGTATTTGGGCTTCACACCCTTCACCTTTGCTCAGGCATAGACCTTTATGTTTAAACAAAGAAAAATACCTTGAGCTATTGCATGTAGCCTTTTATGTACCTAGTGCTGCTGTTCTTAGTAAGTGTTTGGCCTGATAATCTGGGAATTATCTCCCAGATAATTCCCTCCCCTCCCTACACATGCAGTTAGTCTGCTGACCCTTTCCATATGCTATTTACAGTGGGAAGCCCATTTTTTGTTTTAGAAGTATGGCTCTTCTCATGCTGGACGTGAGGGAGGGAACAGTGTCCTAGCTGGTGTGCATTTTAATGGGGCCTGAGGGCAGGGATGGTGTGAGTGGGTGGACAAGCTTGGCCTGTTAAGGATGAAAATGGAGCATGTTACTGCCTTCTGTCTATTTAGCTGCAGCTTGTCTGATGCAGAAAATTCATAAAATGGGACTTTTTGTACAATCGCAAAGGTAGTAATAGTGCAAAGCAGTGGCTGAAGTGCTCTTTCATTTGAAGCCAGGAGAGGGCAGCAACTGTGCAGGCACAGCTGGGTGAAGCGGGGAGGCTGCCTTTGAGCAGTGAGGATTTTAGGAAGGCAAATCCCTCTTTATTCATAATGGCATTTCAGAATACAGATTACAGTGTAACTCTGAGTAGGTGGGGATTCTGTTTAGTCAGAAGACAAGCAATGTGTCAGCAAGTGTCCTAGATTGATACTGCTTGAAAACCATCACCTTGCACTTTTAAGGGGTGAATAAGGCCATCTTAAACACAGCTTGTTTGATACATTATGGATTTAGTTTTTAATTGTCTTTTTCGTTTGCATCTTTTCTGATTAGGAACCAGCAAAACTGCAGTGTTTCAAAATTACGAAATTCCCATATTGATGGCTTCCAAAAGCCTATGAGGTTCATTAAACCACCTTTCAGGAAATTTATTGGGAAACCTCACCTGGTAAGCCTAAATATGAAATAGTAACCTCAATATTTGTTTTCCATGCATTCCTAGCTATATTCATAATGCAGACTTTGCTGCATCAAACTTGTTGATGTGAACTTACAGATCTGCCATCTCCTGTACTTTTAAGTTTCAACTGAGGCTTTATTATTTTCAGTCTCGTTTGTTCAAATGTCATCACGAAAACTGACTGCTCATCTCATAATTAAACAGCTCTAACACAACAGTCCTTCCTCAGACATCTGTTGCAGCCCAGGTTAATTTATTCATGTCAGTTGAATCTGTTTTTATAAATAAATGCTGGTACAACAAAAGTATTGTTTTTTTTTTTTTTTAACAATGTCTTGTTTTTTAGTGCCCATGTGCTGTTTCAAAACAATGTTGCTAGTGTTCTTATAACCTAGCAAGGAGATGGCCAGTGTTTCAGAGGGTTAGTTTAGCTGGAAGTGTTGAATGTGCTTATACAGAAATTGAAAGACCCCTACAGAGAGTGAGGGAAATAAAGTGGTCAGTTTTAGATCTCTTAATCTGATCTGTTCCAATTATTCAGTTGCAGGGGGTGTTTAATGACCTACTGAATTAAGGGACTCTATGAAATTGGAACTCAAATTGCGGATAGGAAATTTGCACTACATGTCACATTTCTTCCACTTCAAAAAACAAACAAACAAAAAATTCTGCCTGAACCATAGGTTAGAGAACCTTGCTATTGAGCAGCTAATGTGTGGTAATGTGGAATAGTTTGGGGAAGAGGAAGTGGGAATACAATACTGCGGTGCAGTTGCCAGCGGCTGGAAAGGAAGGTCTGCGCCTTGTTGTGCGTAGGCGGCTCTGTCACCAACATGGAGCGTTTCCCTGGGTTATGGGAAGAGAGGTTCTGCTGGAAAGCTCTTGTTTTAAAACAAATACAAGTAAAGAACAGATCGCAGAGATAAATCAAAATGCCTGAATGATATCCCTAAGGATGGAATGTTGTACAAGGGATTAGCTCATTCTGCATTTCATACGGAGTTTATCAAAGCTAGTTAGGACAGTTACTCCTCCTTAGGCTGTCTGTCTGTGCTGTGCTTTGATGCTGAAATGGGAAAAAGACGGTAATGTTGGGTTCAGAAGAAATGAAACTATCCCTATTGGAAACTAAATAAAGAAGCAGAAACACTTGGAACTAAGACTGCATTTTAACTTGGACCACCAGAGAGACTAGGGAAGTTTTACTAAAATGTGTACAGTATAAAAACCTCTGTAACTTTTGCTCCCTGCTGCCTGCAAAGCAAAGAGGAGATTAATGCAAATGGTGATTTGTCAGGGCTGGGATAGGCGGCCCTGCACTGGGAGCACGCGTGGCGCTCGGAGCAGCCCTTCCCGTGGCGCTTCCTTGCGCGCCCGGCAGCGCGTGTCCCCGGCAGGAGAGATCCCATCGACGGGGCAGGGCTCCGGGCTTGTGTGCACGCGTGTGGCTTCCAGCAGGGCTCGGCGTTGCTGTGGAAGTGGAGGAGTGGAGTGGTTCCCGAGGGGCTAGCTGTAATTTCGGCTCTGTGTATAAGAGCAATTTCAGTGCTGAGTGGGTTTCTTGCAGTAAGTTCTGAGCTGCGTGACTATATCCATAGCTACTCTGTTTGGAAGTGTGGTACTAATGGAGCCAAAAGCGGCTTAAAGCCACGTGAATGAAGATGAAGGCCACTCGTACCTGTTTTTCACAAGAGAATAATAAAATCAGAAACACTTAAGCAGTGTGGGCCTGAACGTCACTGCATACACTGAAAAGTTTAAGGATGGTGGCTGGAGACTGGTGTTTGGAGAACCATGTCTGGTGGGTCACCAAACTACAGTTGCTGGGCAGCATATTGCTAAATAGCAAATGTTCAAAAAAAGGGTATATTAATGGAGCACATATGCTGAAAGATTGAGGAAGGAATTGAAGCACAAAGTCTGAGATGACAGCTAATGGGATAAGGGAATAACTTTCCACTGTTTTGCTCAGTTTTAAACAGTTACCTGGGTAGTTGTCGCTTGATTCTGCAGTCTAAGAACTGCCAAGCCCAGAGCGCTCCAGTTCTCGTGGGAAGCTGATGTATGCCTCAGATGAGAGGTAGCCTGTGGTATCACAAAAATTGTAGAGGTGTGGAAAAAGGCTTTGTTTGATTCCCAAAAGCTCATTACTACCACTAACTATAACAGGAGCTCTTGAGCCTTGCTGACTTCTCAGTTTGAAGTGTGCTCTGAAGAGCTGTGTTCTTGGTTTAATTACATATTGCATTGAGGAAGATAAATGTATTTCATTAAGTATCTTTATGTGCTTACGATAAGAAGGAAGCTGAGAAGTTCCTGACAGTTTTATCTGCCTGTTTCCTTTTTGTTATCTTTTTCTAAGAAAAGTCATCTAGTCTACTATTCTAGTGTCACTTCATCAACTTGCATTCTCCTTTTTTGTTCTCTGCTGAGTCCCCTCTTGTCAAAGCATTTTCAAAAGCTGAATAAATTGTTGGTTGACTTGTAGGCAATATCTCCTCAAAAGAAAAAGTTAAGTTTCAACACTTTTCTGTAGCTCTTATAGTCTGCACCAATGCTCTCGAATTAGTAAGTGTTAGAAAACATCTTGAGGTGTTATGCTTTTTCTGAAGAGAGTGAAACACAGACATTCACCCAAGCAGTCTACATGGGAAAGGTTCAATTTAAACCTAAATGACTTCAAATCTGAAGACATCAGAGCAGAATGTGAGGTTTTTTTTTTTTCTCAACTGATTGAGATAGCTGTGTTTTTTTTTCCAAGTGATTGAGATCTCTTTCGAAAGCACTCCTTCTTTTAATTCTAATTTAAAAGAACACAGCCTAAAATGTTTCTGATTTTGTAATGACTTGGTATTTTATTAGAGAAACAGAAGTTCTGGAAAGCCTGCACGTGCAGTTGTTGTTAGGTGATAGTGTATAAGAAATACTGCATAGAGATTTCTTTCTAGAGTCTTCTCAAAATTCATTTGAAGCTCTCAATTACTTTGTGTAAACAGCTTTGAGATTCAAGAACACTTTCCAAGAGATTCAAGAACACTTCTAAATGGAACAGGAGAAATTATTGGGTGGACTGCTAAGAGTTGGCTGGCAGTTTAGTACTCTAGTAGGAGATGGCTTTAGTGTAGTATATGGCAGTGTGTAATGCCTCTGTAAATATTTATAATTACATGCTATATATAATATGAGCAATGGAAAAGCATGTGCATATAAAGCTGTATAAAAGCTGGAGGCGGATGTTCTATTTTATGCAACTGTAGCTCTTTGGAAAGCTCCTAAGGACTAACGGAACGTGGCTTGTGATATTACGCACTTCCTGTCTGGTTGCCGAAGTGGTTTATATAACAACTGCGCTCAGGAGTTCGCCCTGTATTGTAGGATGACCATATAATAAGCAGGGATCATAACGACGGTGATGGTGTTGATTTTATTCCTTTCCGGAAGGGATGGGGGCTGTAGTAACCTACCCACTCCCTACCTTGCTCCATGCCTGTTGCAGCAGCAGCAGCCCTGGGGGGCAGGGGTGGGCAGCCTTAGCCCCCGAGGTGTGAGCAGGTCACCCCAGGAGGGCGATATCCAGGAGAGGAGGGTGGTTTGTGCTGTGTGCATGCAGTGAGGGCTGCCATCGCTTCGAGCAGCTCGAACCCAGGCCGCGTGCTGTGGGGATCCTGCTGCCGTTCAGCCCTATTGCAGTGCGAGTTAATGTAGCCTGAAAATCTGTCTGTCAATAACTCGGCAATAGCAAGCTAATAGCTGCTGTTTTTTTCCCTCCCTAGAATTCTTACTATTCTTCAAAAACAAATGATATTTTCCCTCACAGACGAATTAGAGGACATCTTGAAAATACAGGACCTATTAGGAGACACTTCAAGGTACGGATCAAATTTATCAGATGTAAATGTTATATAAACCTGTGATTTGATCATGTTTAATTGGTAGCAGGAGGCCTTTTAAGTAGTCTTAAATGCCATGAAAAAGGAGTGGCATCAAATCAGAATCTTTCCCTATGAAGCAATGGGAGGCTTAGCTTCAGCTAGGTAAGAGGGCTGGCAGTGCGTTGAGCTGAACTGTCCAGTGTTACATCCATGTGGATGAAAGGAGTTAACTCTGAAGCTGTGAATGAGAATTGTAGGAAGTGAGGGATGACTTAGAAAGGCAGTGTCCCCAAAACAAGCTGGGTAGTATTCTGTCCTTCACCAAACATATATGGAAGCCTAAATTACTGCCCAAGATTGGGTGAAGTAAATTGTGTTGGTTTCAGAATTGTGTGGTAGCGTTTTATTTGTATATTCATATGGGGACCTCTGATCTGAGATTTATTCATCTCCTCTCCTGACTTCCTGCCATCTATGCATTTTTATATAAATCTGAATGTTGTAAAGTTTGATTTTCAGTGTCCCAAGATGTTAAAGAGATGGTAGGCAAATGTGCTTCTTCCTGGAATAATGTAGTGCCTTTCTACTGCTTTTAATTATAAATGATCATAGGGTCAGGGAAACTGGAAAGCCCCCTCTGCTGACATTGCCATACTCTGCTTGGGTCCGATTAGATCCGTCCTTAATAGAAAGGTATCAAATCTAGGGTGATCTATTTTCATTTGTTTTTTCCTTAAAACTACCCTTATTCATTGTTTAACTGGATGGGGCATTGCATTAGGGCATAGAGGATCCTTTCCAATTTCATTACTTTTTTTCCATAAACCATAAGAAATTACTTTTAATCCATTACAAGAGGCTGCAGTGAGATGCATGAATGACATATAGTAGGTGGAATAGGTAGCAATCTTTCAAGGAAAGCTTTGCCACTTAATCTGCTGGATAGCCAAGCTAGTGCCATCAAAAGAGGGATAATGGGAATTTTATTTATTTATTAGGTAAACAGCAACGTACCAAGTTGCAGTAAGCAAATTTAAAATGTTTTTGCCTCTAAAAGTTGCTGCTGGGTCGGGCCGACCTCATGGCCTCCTAGCAGAATCCCCCCTGCCTGTAGGGGAAGGGGAGGGCGGCTGCGTAGCACCCCGAGCCCTGTCACCTGGGGGGACTCTGCCAGTCAGGGTAACTTGGGGAAAATGGAAGACTGACTCCATTGACATTAGCCTCCATTCCTGGTGGAGTTAGTAACAGGTATGGAAGTGTGCGCTCAAGCTGGCCCGGTGTGTGTGTGTGTGTGTGTGTGTGCAGCTTTGATATTGCTGTGCCCCATGGTGCTTTAAAACTTGCAGGTAAAATAGTGTCCACAGTAATGTTCAGTGTACTTGCATGTAAAGCACATTCCTG
>NW_010580600.1:58302-68879 GCF_000705375.1 Tinamus guttatus
CATCCCTTTTTTGTTTTTTTTTTTTTTTTTTTTTTAATCACCTACTTAGCATAGGGTTTTTTCTTGCCTGGACTTTGGCTGAAACCTGTTTAGGGAGGTGATTTGACTATTTTCTGTGCTGGAAAGATTTTTCTGGTTGATTTGAAAAACAAGCAAAGACTCTGCTTCCTGGTGCATAAAGGGAGGGAATCCTCCTAATTCTAAAAGCAAAAAAAGGGAGTTTGCTTAGTGTGTTCTTAAATGATGTGGTCTTGCGGTATATTAGGCTTTTTACCAGAGAGGGGTGGGGGGAAAAAAAAATTAGAGCAGCTGTTCTATGGAGGAAGTGGAGAACTCTGAAAACTTAAAAGGTCTCTTTTGTAATGACATCTGCCGATGAATTGCTAGGGTTTAACTGGGTGCACACATCCAGTCTGCATCTTTAACTGCATCCATATGTGGATTCTCTGTTTTTTCTAAACTTCCTTCTCTGTTTTTGTGCGGGTTAGCGCGTTAGTGAGCATTGGCCTATGAGCCGGTGGAGCTCCGAGACCTATTTCAGCACCTGTGGCAGTTGGTTCAGAGGGTTTCTTAATCGTGTTATTTGTGAGATAGGATGTTCATCAATTTAAACTAGAGTACAAACTTGAGTACGAACTGCTTCATGCTCTGGGCTTTTGCATAGTTTAGAGCAAAATGAAGTTATCAAAGGTGTGTATGACTGCAGTGCCTACATACCAGCTGCTTAACCTGCTAACTTTATCTACAGTTGACTCTGTTCTGCTAATAGCACTGCTTTTATTCCTCCCTGCCTCAATTACTGGACATGTAGATGTTTGAGCTGAAAGTTAAAAGCTGTGTGTAGCCTTCCTTCCAACATCTGGTAACTTCTTCCCTTTCTTCCTCAGTCTGCTCCTTTGCTACTTGTTGCTATAAACATGCAGTGACCAGGGCCTCCTGTCTAGCCACCTACAGTAGTGCAGAGAACAACAGCAGCTGTGAAAGGAACAAGAGCTTCTCTTCTTAACAGTGTCCAGGGGCTTAGTGTAGCCATAAAGATGTCCTTCTGTTTTCCCTGTGGCAGGCAGATGCCTACTTAAGGAATTTGCTGGCACTTCTTAATGCCTTGTGCCAGGACTGAAAGGCGTTTGATAGCCTCCTGCAAATGTCCTCTGCCTAGAAGCACTGTAAGAGCCACCTCAGGGAATGACAGGGTCTCCTTCGTTAGCTCCAGCCTCGGTGGTGGAGAGACTTGTGAAACAGCAAAACTCTGAATTTGGGTGAAGGAGCCTCCATTCTGTGCAGGGCTTCCTTAGCTGATCATAAGTTGCCCATCGGAGAAAAAAAAATAAAAATATTGCAACTTTAGAGCATGTAATTTTCTTGAAGTGATGCTTTTTTTGCCAAAAAGATTGGTTTTGCTGAAGTAATTGGGTACCTCTTGAGAAAGGTTATTACCATACCTGTAGTATGTTTTGGTCTCCCTTGCCCTTTAAAGCTATTTATAAAAGATGGCAAGAATTTTACGTGGTCAAGATGCTTCTTGTCTCTTTATTTGAAAGTCACTTGAACCTTTCTATTTGAAGGATGAGCTGATACAAGTAATGTTTCATGTCAGGACCAAGTTTAAAAACTTAATACTACCCTACTAGAAAAATATGAGAAATAATGATAAACTATGTTTTCCTTGTGTTTTTTTTTAACTTCTTATCACTTATTGTCCTGAAGGTCTTGACTGCTTGTGAGTGTAAACTTCTTTCTAATTTTAACTGCTGTAATCAGTGCTGATCTTGCTGAATTGTTGGTTCTGTGTATTTGTTATGCTTCCACCCATGGGTTTTTTATCATCTCTGTGGCTTTTTCTCCTGGTCCTGCATTAAGTTAGTTTACATTCCCCCAGCATGGAGCTGATGAAAGCATAGAGCAAGGAATGTATGTTCAGTCTTTATAGCCATCTTAAAATACTATACTGATTTCTGTTTGGTACATGTATTTTTTACTAGTCGAGATACACGTCCATCGTGGGCCTGGCAGCATGGAAGTGTTGTCTTAAATGACCTCTATTTTCTTGTTTTACTTAGTATGTATATTCTGAAACTCTGAAGACTTTTGTTTTTTCTACGAGTAAGAAAATTTTGGTGTTTTGGTTGTTTAAGTGCAATACTGAAGCTTGATCCGCAGGCCACAGAGTGGTCTGAGGGACATTAATTTGGAAATAATGGAAGGAACTCTGTACTTGCAAGCGAAGAATGCTGTTGTTCAGCCCTCTAAGTTTTGCATATGTATGTAACTGTAAATATAAGCCTGAGTTTCGCTGCCCTCATTTTTTACATGTTTTCCCCTCTCTTCCCTGCCCCCCCACTACAGAGCAACTTTACAGATGGCCGTTTGCAAACCCAGTATAAATCAGGCTTAGTGCAGAAGGGTTTATATATCCAGGCTAAGTACCAGCGGTTACGTTCAGTTGGTGTCAGGGGATTTACCACTAGTAAATTCAGAGATGGATTTTTGAGGAAAGAAAAGGTGAGTTGGCTTAATTTATTTCCACTATGCCTTTGTGTAAAATGCGAATGTTCAAATGATCCACTTGAGTTTCTAAATCCACATGGAATAACTCTGGGTTTTTTGGAGTACTGCATCTTTGCACTTTGCAGGCAAATCTAGTTCTGCACTCATTTCTTCCATGTTTGTCCCTTAAACTTATGAAGAGAAACTTTGGGTAGTTGAAAATTGGAGGTGGATTCTGAGAATCTGCAGTGCCTCTGTTTCAGTAATCTCTTCTGGAGAGCAGTTGATCTGATTTCCTGTTTGGCGAAAGGGGAAACACTGACCCTCTGTGTTCAAAAATGTTGAATCCTCTTAGGTTATACTTCAAGTTATGTGAAGGCTTTTTTTTTTTTTCCTCCAAATTTGGGTACTCACTGAAGTGTGATCTCTCAAGGCAAACAGGGAACTGAAATGTGCAAAGGATTTTTTCCAAAATGCATGAAGCTGTACAAGAGGCAATTTTGTGCTGGTGACTTTTTTCCCCCTGAATTTCCAATATTGCCCAGTAACCGGATGATAAAGTCCATGTCTAGAATTTATTAAAACCATTCATAGAGTCTGACTACTAGAGATTCTGGTTTGAATTAGAGAAGCATAAGATCTGAATATTGATATTTTTTGTGATCTGTGAAGAAACTGAATACCATTGAGTTAATGACTACATCACTTCAAGCTATTTTACTTTTTCTTCACTACGTAATGCTTGATGGTTGGCTAATTCTTTGAAAAAAAAATTCTTAAGATTCTAACATTTCCTTCCTTTGCTTGTCTGTGCAGTAATTGAACTTGTCAAAACACCATTATATTTCATCCTTAAAATAACTTTGCATATGCAGCCTCTAAAATGCAGTCTTTACAGTTGTGGTATTTCATTCTGTAGTTATACAGCACTAATGTTGTAGTTAAGCGCTGTACTAGTATGTGTGCCATGGAAGCTGGAAGGATTTCTTGCCCTTTTACACCTTGATGTGACGATTGTTTTTCCTCTCCGTAGGGACACTTAAATATTGCCACAGAAACCTGAGCTGCGATCCTGAAGCTGGAACATGCAACATGGCAAAGGGAGCATCTGTTTGTTTTTGACAACTTTGTCAAGAATTAAAATAGGATGACTGAACTAACAGTGTAACTTTTCTTGATAAAAATAACTTTATTTTTCAGTAGTGGAATGCTGCAGAACTTTTCTACAGTTTTAATAATTGCTTTTAAATTACAGTATTCAATTGAAACACTGTAGTATGTACTCTAGTTCCTTTTTGCATACCAGTCTCAAGCAAAGAAATCACTGAAGGGAGTCTTATTTATTTAATACTTTTTTTTTTCTGAGCATGATGTTACAGATGGAACGTGAGTCGTTATACGCAGAGGTTTATATGTTGAAAGTTTGTTGCTTATGTAATAAAAAAAAGGAAAAAAAAAAGTGCCTGGATTGTTTGGTAATAGCACATTAGCTCAGGATTTTCCAAGTAATGACCTTTTAGGTTGTGCAATAGATCTTAAAGCTCTGTTCAGTCATCTCTGTAAAACAGTATTTTGTATTACTTCATTTTCAGTTGAATATTAAACATGGGATTTTGCTGTGTATATATACATGTGTAAATTGTTAGACAATTTTCAGCATTTGATTAAAGCATACGGTAAGGGGCAGGTATGTACCGTACTCTAGCAGTAGTCTGACCGCACTGGAAGCATGCTTGGGTTGTTGGAGGATGAGCTGGTCTGCATTCAGAAATGCTCTGTCTCATTACACTTCCTGGCGTATGGCATTCTCAACCAAGCCCCATCTTCTGTGATCTTTTTGCCACTTTTCATGGATTCTGAAGATGTAACCTGAAATATTTAAATAAAAGCAGCAGCAAAAACATAGGTTTTTGTAAGCATGACTTCTAACAAAGCTGTTTATAATTGACACTGCTTTAAATGCAGATAGCTTGTATTTTTTTTGTTTAAAATCCCAGTAAATCTCTGAAGTTTACTGTGCCGCACTATTGTTACGCTGTATGCAAAACTGAAACAGGCCAACACTGTATCGGCTATAAACAATATTGTGTTGATTTCCTATTTATAGCTTTTGCCTTAATATATGGTATATGGTAGGGTTGTGTGTATGTATTAAAGATATGGTCAGACTTTTTATTGCAAGTAAATTAGACACACCGTATGTAGTTTCCAGAGAAGCTGTTCTCACTTCTTTTCTTAAAAGAAGTTGTTCACAATATCCACAACAGTTTAGTGCATCTGTGTCCTTTCCAAGACACTGTTAGCCATGGGAGGTCCTCTGTGGACAACATCAGAGCCCTAGTCCTGGGCAGAGGAAAAGCAAAGGAATCTAGTTTTGGGTAGGAAGTCCAGCAAAAAATGGTTTTACACAAGACCTTCAGCAAAGAGGATCTTTATTGAAAGGCTCTGTGTTTGGCTCATCACATGGAGCAGTGCCCCAGGCCATGGGCTGTGCAGCTCAGGTGTTCATAGGAAATAAGGAGGCAGGTGTGCCACATCTGAGGTCGTGATTCAACAGTAAGACAGATGGGTTAAGCTTCTAAAGCCCCTCTTTTTTTGGTTTAATTAACAATTGTTAGTAACAGCTTTTTCAGTAACTTCAACCTGTTCAGAAGATAGAAAGCTGAAGGAAAGGAATTCCCTGGCCAAATAGGAGCAGCTCAGTGCTTGTAGATGGGGAATATTTTAGGTACGGTGCTGTCAGTGCTGATTACCTGGGAGCTGGAAGCAAGGTGAAGGACAAGTGAGTGAACCTGTCCCTCTCAACAGGATATTACTGTTTCTGTCAACTTCTTGCAGCATTCCAGTAAAAGCCTGAAAGAGAATATATGGTTGAGCAAGCCATGAGAAAGTGAAGGTGGGAAGAAACTCCTCACACAGCAGTTTTGATCCCCTTGCGGGGAGGGGTACTGGCACCACCAGAATTAACTCCCCGCTTCCCACTTGGGAAGTCTGGGTTTACAGGTGTGAGTGACCCTGAGTGATGCTGTGCTTTTCTAGCTCTACCTATAGTAGGTGTCTCTAACTTTTACTTCTCCAGCTGGGAAGCATATTACAAACAGAAGATGCTTTGGTATGTTTGCAGGTTTCCCCTTGCATATCCCCAGTCCCAAGATGAGTGTCATATAATGAAATGTCACTGTTATTTCGGTTGTTTTAGCATTTAAGATGATACCATTTGCTTGAATCACATTTTTTTATTGATGACTCTGTTTCACTAATGCAGGATTCTGCCATGACAAAACTTCCTACTGTATAAAAATCTTACAGAAATTGAATTTTGTAACTGTTAGGTGCTACGGGCAACCTGATAATTTACAGGATATTGTTATCTGATCTAAAACTCGAAGTGGCTTGAGTTCTATGTAGGCATGTCTTTTTTTGGATGAGATACTGGTACATCTAGGTACTCATACGCAAATAATCAGCTGTTTTTCCTTTCAACACAATAGCAGCATCTGTTGTGCTGGTACAAAATGTTTGGTTGAAATATATGTTAATATGTATTGAAATTAGTTATAATAATTGAATTGTCAAGGCATTTCTGAGATAATTAATGTTAAGCATAAGAAAGCTCAGTTTACTTGAACAATTTGGTGCCTTTCTGTATTGCGGCTGCATTGCAGAAAAAGCCCTCGGGAAAGAGAAGGGAAAACAACAAAAAAAAGCGTTAATATTCCGAACATCATATTGTTTCTAATGGAAGCATCGATAGAGAAGAGTTGTTAAAACGACCACTTTAAGCATGTGAGCAGTCCTCAGCCTCAGAAGAAAAGCAGATCTTTTTGGAAAAAGCCTGTTGCCACATTTGAATTGGAATCGCAAGTTAACACAGTTGCCTAAAAGCTGGTTAATTTTGTTTCATGCTTTTATAAATGTACTTTCTTTTGACTGACTTCAAATGACTGCTCAATGCTCTGTGTCATGTTTTCAGCTCGTGTGAAACTGTTTTTTATTGCAAAATGCAATGATTTAATATAGTGAGACCTCCTCCACATAAGTGTCTAAGACAGTAAGTTACTGTGGCATTAGCAGTTGCATTGCTGAGCAGTTTAACTTCTGTACTGGTTGGCTAGAACCCTCTTTTTGTCCACGTAAGCTTTGTAATGACTGAATCTACAAGGTTAACAAAACTGTGCCGCTAGCAAAAAGGAACCCATCGTGAGCTATATGTGAGTCTGCCTTTGCTTCTAATGGTGGTTTGCAGAATTTAAATCACCCTACCTTTAGTTATGGATTTTGCCATGTCAAGATACGAGATCTGTTTCGGCTTGGGTAACTGGTGACAGAGGGTGGGAGTGAATCCACGCTGCAGCCAGTTGAGATAATCCCTGACTTGCTGTCTTTTCTCCTAGGGCCTAAGGATGAAATGCTGAAATTTCTTTGTGCACTTAGTTGCTAAAAGTGATCAATATTACACTTTGGTGGTATTGCAAAAGGCAAGGGTTTTTATATTTGGCTTGTTATTCACTGGAAGTCATTTTTGGCCATATCTTGGATAGTGAGAGTTGCTTGGATAAAAAGATTATAGCATGGGGATTTTTGTGTGTGTATGTGTATATGTGTGGTTTTTTGAGTTTTTTTTTTTTTTTTGAATTTTCACCTCAGACTACAGTTAGAGGGAGATCTTGAACTTTTGTGCTTTCTGAAGGAAGCTCTTTCCATGCTCCTTAGAGATACATTTTTGTCTTTCTTGAAGCATCCGAACCACCACTGCAAAGTTCTCTGTGGGTGAAATATAAAAGAAAGACTTCAGACTTGTGCCCTAAAGAATCTCTGAAATCAGGATGTTTCTGGCCCTTGATAGACTTCATTCCCTTGCTGCAGGATCTGAAGAGGTTTTTCAGCCTCCTTACAGAGAGGGGAGAAAAACAAATATACAAGTCACTTCAAGAACTTTGAAAGCCTACTTAAAATATCTAACTCCTTGGCAAACCCTAAGGACATACATTTTCAATGTATCGTCATGAAAAACACCCGCTCCTTTTGCTGTTGAAGGGTTTCCAAGTAGTTATTTAGCCATGTGATTAATCTTTGCTGCCTTCCACCTCTGTGGGGCTCTCTTCTGTTCCCGCTTCATTGCTCTGGTTTTTGTTGAAGTTGTCTAAATCTCATGTTGTCTTTTTAATATTTGATATTCTGTAAATAATGTAGTAGGTGGCTCTTACTGTGTGACTGGCTTCTCTGATGCCTTTATCCTTCAGGGAAGGAGGCAGGGTGGAAACGGTTGTTGTCTGAGTCCTCTCTTACGTGGAATAAGAAAAGCTTCACTGTTTGGCTTTAGGAATAGCAGGGCTTTTTTTCCCTGCCCTGCCTCCAATTGAATGTGGCCTAATGTCCCTTTTTTAAGAGTGCATTAAGGCTGACCTTACTTTATACTAGGTTTTCCCCCACCTTAACGACCATCTGAGTGTGTTTATGTACATATTGTGTATATACACGTGTGTACGTTATCAGAAACCTTTAATCTGATTTTTTTTCCCTCTAAGCATGGATAAGAAATAACGCTTTTAAACTCTGAAAAATGAAATTTAAATGAAAGAGGGATTTTTAGTCTGTAGTCTTCTGATTCCTCAAAGATACTTTTGAAAATGTTACTCTATCTGTAGACTTGTAAAAGTCTCATGTTCATAAGTATATATTAAGATTTAGGTATACTTGTATGTATGTTTAACATAGTTTCTATAAAATTGATGTAAATCTTCTTTCTACAGACAATAAATGTTTTAACAGTTTTTACCTATATTTTAAATGCCTTCAGTGATTTGGTTCAGTAACTTGTTAGTATTTGCTTTCAGAGTAGTTTACTCACTCTGCGGGCAATTGCACAGGCACTGAGATGTCTATATGTACACCTGGTTTCCAGAACTCCATCCATTGCTTCCTTTCGAGTTCAAAACTTTGATCCGCTTTCTAGCAGCCCCCTTTTAGCTAAGAGACTCCCCTTTTGAAGACTTAAAATGTGAATCAACTTAGATAGATCTTAGCACAAAATGGATGTTGTTTAGAAACAAACAAAATGACTCTGTAGGCAGATGTTCCAGTCTCATCCACGGCGCTCAAAACACTCCGTGTCTGTCAAGTGGATTAGGATGGGGAGAGGGGTGCACTTATTTGGCTGCCTTTATGTATTCAGCAAACTGGTATGCATTTGTAAGAGTCGTGTCAGTGAATACAGTGTTATCTATGCTAGGTAAAAATAAACATGTTAGGAAATATTAATATTAAAACATGAGTAGCATGGCAATGCGCTGAAGCTAGAATTTACTTGGCATGTGTGTTAATCTTTCAGGATAGCCTTTATGTTACTGCTCTGCTTGTGGGGAAGCCCATGAATTAATTTTCCCCTTTGCCATACAATTTTCAGTGATAGGTGCCTCAAGGCTGAACATTTACATATGGTTCTGCAGCAGGAGGAGGCATGTGTCTACACAAAATATGTATAGCCTAACATACACTTTGGCCATGGCATTCTGACTGAGGTAGCCATCATGCTGGCCTTCTCCCATACGTTGTAAAATTAGTTAGGAATGGACTAAGCTTAAGTTAGCTGAGTTCATTGTTAGTCCTTACTACTACTGGCCCTGAGCTGTTTTTGCAGAAGCAGTACTGTGAGTGCTGTTTTTTTTTCAAGCTTAATTTTTCAGTTATACCAATTATTCCCCCTAAAACTACACAGCTAGAGCATGGGGAAGTCAAACTTCATACAAAATTAGCACAACATTAGAACTGTCTTCATCCACCTCAAAGCTGGTTGCATCAACCCTGCTTAGTTCGGCACGATGCTTGGTTGTGATTGATGCGAGCATCGCACGAGTTGCCAGCTGAAACTAAAGGCCCCTTGTGCTCTTTCTGCTTGTTTCCCAGCATTAAGGTGGTGGAATTGTCAGGTTACGTAGGCTGAAGGTTCTCCTGTGGTTGCCGTTATCCACAGCAACCTCGTGCTCTGCCGAGGTGGGTATGAACCACAGAATGGGGCGGGCTACAAGACTCTCTGTCCGCATGTAGATCATTACCAGTGTTTTTTTGAATCTCCTCTTTTCCATCCTCTGCGCCTCTCAGGCTTCAGTGCCCCAGAGCTCCTAAAAGCAATACCAAGTAGCTCTGTGAAGCCATGGACTGGAGGCTGGCTGCAGCCAACCTGTATTTCTGTAATGCACCTTGTGACAGTTGAATTTATTTTCCTTGTATAGAGATGTCTCACAAATTGTATACAAATCATCTCAAGATTTTTCTTGTATCATTTTCTAATTCTTATCTTAAAAAAAAAATAAAAAAACCAATAAAACACTGGAGCACATGCACCTGTCCAGAGGTTCTAGTGTTGCTGCAGCAGATAAATCAGTAAATTTAAAGCAGGTTTTCATAGCTGTAGCTAAAGTTTTTTTTTAAAAAAAAAAGAAAAAAAAGAAAAAAAACCCATAGCTGTAGTCTTCATTCTTGACTTGAGGCACCAAGGATTAAACGAACTCATCTAATTTTCTCTCTCAAAACAGTTCTCTGCTGTTCTTGCAATTAAAAAACACGTGGATTTTCATAGCCCCTTGAAAAGGTTTCCCTTCTCCAAGGTAAGTCCTGGCCTCCACCAAGCTTTTCCAGGAGTCCTCCTGTATGACAGGGCGAGAAAGCAGCAGGCAAAGAATTTACCATTTACAATCCTGCCACGTTTCTGTCTTCATGGCCAAATGAGCCAGCTAAGGTCAGAACAGGCTCTTCCACTTAACTCTACGATTAATGAAGGGTGGCTTGTGCTGTAATAGATACTGTACTTGCTACCTTTGTACAGGTGAGGCTGTGGTTGCCTCCCCTCTCCCTGGAGAGGCACAGGAACGGGCTGAGGCCTCCTCAGGTGCTGCCTTTCAGCCTGGAAACCGGCCCAGAAAGGTTAGCGAGGGGCACGACCAGCCCCCTGCTTCCTTCGCTGTCCCTGTGAGGGGCGTTTTGCGTCTGTCTCCCAGCTGAAAAGGACACGCGGATGCTCACGGGTGACCCGTTACTCCATAATAATAATAAATAAATGAGTTTTTCCTCCTTTTTTTTTTTAACCTTTT